>JAQQAC010022870.1:0-10116 GCA_029783875.1 Phataginus tricuspis
GGGGGGGCACGGGGAGGGCTGTACAACTCAGAGACAACTCAGAAGTAGTGATTCTCATCTCACTACGCTGATGGACAGTGACTGTAATGGGGTTGGTGGGGGGGACCTGAGGAAGGGAGTAGTTTAATCACCATAATATTGCTCATGTAATTGTAGGTTAATGATACCAAAATAAATTGTTAAAAATAAATAAATAAATAAAAATAAAAAATAAAAAAAAGAAAGGACCCAATCTCTCCTAAACTAAGATTTTTATCAGTTCAGTTGAGATCTTGGACCCACTTGCCCAGCAGGAATGAGAAAGAAAAGCCCCTTTAGCCCTTTACCATTGAACCCCACCCTGAAGAGAACCCTGAAAGCAATGGAAAGAGAGCAGCACCTCTGCTTCAGTCTAGGACTTTCTGTCAATCTAAGGCAGTAAAGTGTGGACCACAACTAGCCAGAATCCTTGTTAAAACTTGATTCTTTTCTTCTACCCCCAATCCTAGGAATTAGTGATTCTGAGGGGTTGGAAACAGCAATCTGTCTTTAATAAGTACCTCAGGTAATTCTTATTCACCCTAAATTTGAATTCTACTCATCTAGAGGGTGATGAAATCTGATTGCCAGACAATATGGGATGGAGTTTCTTTTCAAATTCTACTGTACAAACTAATTTTCTGGTTTGGCTTTAATTCCCAAAGTATTGGGTCTACACATGTTTATTTGCTCTTTCAGAGCTCTGTCCACTCTGACTTGTGTCCAGTAGAATAGACAGAGGATTGCTGCCTGCTCTCCAAGTATGTCCTTATTTCCCCAGCCTGCAGTATGAATATTCACTCTTCTTATTTCTTAAGGTCAAGGACTGGTGACCCTGAATGGTTCTGAGTGGCTCCAGCACTGCCAGATTGTGAAACCTTGCTTTAACATGAGCATTCCAAACATTTTTATCACCATGATATCTGAGGATGTACAGGTGATGCTGGTAAGAGAAGGGGAGAGCATTCCTATCAGGCCTACAAAGTGAGGTGCTACCAGCAATATGGTGCAGGAGACTCTGAACTCCCTGGGAACTATGTTCAGAGCCATTTGCATGGGATTATGTAACTTTGGGCCACAAGCACCATGAAGGCAGGGACCCTGTCTTAGCCATGTTTAGATACCCAGCATCTATCACAGGGGTGGACTCAGGGTAGGTGCTCAGTGAGTGACTTGAATGAATGAGTTACTGAAGCCAGTATATTCACCACATTTGTAGAAAACAAGGCAGAAAAGCAAAGCATCATGTCCTGTGGCTCAGGCAACAGGACCAGGAATGCCAATATGGGGAGAGTCCCAAGCCAGGAGCAATCAGAAAGACTTCCTAGGGAAAGTGACTGGAACTAGGGCTTGGAGAATGGGCAGGATTTATAGATATGGGGAGTCAGAAGACAGCCCTGTGATCAGGATGGAATGGGAGCTTTAGCTTCAGCTGAGGCAGAGGACAGTTCAGTGGCTTTCAAGGCCAAACATGTCCTGTTTCAGAGGTCCTGAATAGGGGGCCTGTGAGAACTTAAAACCCAGGTGCATTTACAAACTGTGACTGTCTCAGTTGGCCCAGAGAAGCAACCAAAACTCACTTCACTCCCAGGGAAGGAAAGATCTTGTGATTTCAGAAGACTGACCTCTGTGACCTGTACACAGGGTTCAGTGAATTCCTGACGGAGAGAGCTTTCATGTGTTTTGGCACAACTTACAGGGTGCAAACACCGAGAAAACAACTATAGTGATCTTTATTGGTCACCCATTAGATGCCACACACCAGGTGACCCAAGTCCAAACACAGGATCTCAGCTCTTACCCAAAGACTTATGAAACAGGCACTCAGAGATATGGGGCCTCCTAAATGAGTCACCTTTCATTACATGACAAAACTTAAATTAAGCCAGTTTTGACTGGCCCCATACTTTCCAGTAGATCATACTGCTATCATTCCTGATACTTGTTACCATGGCCACCTCCTATTCTAATTTTAAATTTTAAATCATAGCAGAATATGCAGTTACAGTGCTAGCAAATGCCTTATTAAGCATTTACAATGTGTCAGGTTTATGTTATTCTGTCATACCACTACAGTCTTACAACTTTGGTATTATTATCCAATTTTACTGACAAGTACATTGGGATTTAAAGATTAAGCTGTTTATTTAAGGTCTCAAAGCAGATTAAAGGCAAAGCTGGGTTCAAACTCAAATTTGCATGACTTGAAAGAGCATACCCTGAACCAAAAGACAAAAAAACCTTAGAAATTAGGAATAGATGGATATATGCATAATTATGATCCTTATCTCCCACCCCAGGAGAAATGGGAGAAACTCATCACCCAGGACCCACTTCTGGAGATCTTTGAAAACATCTCCTTGATGATCCTGGACAGCATCATGAAGTGGACCTTTAGCCACTTGGGCACTGTCCAGACAGACAAGTCAATGACCAAAGGAAAATGTGCACTCATCAATAATGATGACACCCATTAACACGCTGTCCCAATTCTCCTCTTCTAGGACTTTCAACTTTTACTAGGAAGCAGTGTCCAACCTTAGCAAACTCACCTAACACAAAAATTTTCTGCTTCACAGTGAGCTGGTGTTCAAGTTCAGATCTCAAAGCCAATTTTCTTTGAAATCTAACCAAGTAGTCCATTGTACACAAGTTAGTCCTGGGCTTTGCATTGCCTGAGTCCTGTGGAAGACATTCCGTTGTCTGAGACACAGACCCAGGTTATGGCTGCTTCTGCCATGGACATATGGAAGGTCATTATTCAAAATTATTTGCAACATTTGGGGGGTGCTCAAGATGGTGGCATGAGTAGGGCGGTGAAAATCTCCTCCAAAACCCATATATATTTTGAAAATACAGCAAATACAATTATTCCTAAAAGAGATACCAGAAGATACAGTGCAACAGCCAGGCTACATCTACATCTATGAGAACTCATCATCTCACGAAAAGGGTAAGCTACAAAGCCGTGACCCGACGGGACCCAAGCACTCCCCCCGACCCCAGCTCACCAGCGGGAGGAAAAGAATCAGAGTGGGGAGGGAGTGGAAGCACAGGAGTGCTAAATAACCAGCCCTAGTAATCTGCACTGGGAGCACAGACACACATTGCATGGTATACTGGATATTAGAGAAATGGAAAAGTAAAATTTGAGATGGAGGCTGTGAGTGGGTCCCCACAGCCAGCTCCCCTGGGACAAAAGAAAAGTGGGAAAGGGACAAAGGTTTAACAGGTGGACAAAATCGTCCCAGCACACTCAGCCCAGCAGGCTGGAATCTTAAGGAACTTCAGGTGCCCTAACTCCCCAGGTGGCAACGTACCTCCAAAGCCCCTCATGGCAATAAGCAGCCTGCCGTTCATTCCCCCTGCCAGCACTGCAAGCAAGCCAGCTGACCAACCACAGCTGTTGAGGAGCTGGGGGGCAGCCCCGCCCACAGCAACCACACAGAGTCTTCTCCCAGCACGCGGCTAAACTGGCCAGACCCAGAGGCTGCTACCAGCATGCAGCTGCCCAGCACAGGCAGAGAAAGCCGGTGCAAGGTCCAGAAGGCATGAAGGGGCCCCGTTCTCGCAGGAGAACATACCTGGTGCATCTGCGAACCCCTGCAGTGCCCTAGGCTATCCCGAGGGCCACCCTGCCCATAGCAGCTCAGGAGATTAACCCAGAGACTGCTCCCTGTGTGTGGGTAACTGGCACAGGCATCAGAGAAGGGCAAGGTGACCAGCAAGCAGGAAGGGACTTTGTTCTCCCAGTTGACACATGTGCCACTTGTGGGCGATCACTTCTATCACCATGAAAAGGCATAAGAATCTGGTCCAGTCTAAACTCACTCAAACAACGCCAGGGAGAGGGCCGGCCGAGATAGATATAACCAATCTTCCTGAAAAAGAATTCAAAATAAAAGTCATAACCATGCTGATGGAGCTGCAGAGAAATATGCAACAGCTAAGGGATGAAGTCTGGAGGGAGATAACAGAAATGAAACAATCAATAGAAGGATTTAAAAGCAGACTGGATGAGGTGCAAGAGATTGTTAATGGAATAGAAACTGGAGAACAGGAATACAGAGAAGCTGAGGCAGAGAGAGGTAAAAGGATCTCTAGGAGTGAAAGAATATTAAGAGAATTAAGAGAACTGTGTGACCAATCCAAATGGAACAATATTCGCATAATAGGGGTACCAGAAGAAGAAGAGAGAGAAAAAGGGATAGAAAGTGTCTTTGAAGAAATAATTGCTGAAAACTTCCCCAAGCTGGGGTAGGAAATAGTTTCTCAGACCATGGAAGCCCACAGATCTCCCAACACAAGGGATGCAAGGAGGACAACACCAAGACACATAATAATTAAAATGGCAAAGATCAAAGACAAGGACAGAGTATTAAAGGCAGCCAGAGAGAGAAAAAAGATCAACTACAAAGGAAAACCCATCAGGCTATCATCAGACTTCTCAACAGAAACTTACAGGCTGGAAGAGAATGGCATGATATACTTAATGTAATGAAACAGAAGGGACTCAAGCCAAGAATACTGCATCCAGCAAGATTATCATTTAAATTTGAAGGAGGGATTAAACAATTTCCAGAAAAGCAAAAGTTGAGGGAATTTGCCTCCCACAAACCACCACTACAGGGTATTTTAAAGGGACAGCTCTAGATGAAAGTACTCCTAAGACTAAATAGATGTCACTAGAGAAAATAAAATCACACCAAAGAAAGCAGATCAACAAAATACTAATTAAAGGCAAAAAATAAAATCAGCTATCTGCAAATGCAGTCAAGGGAAACACAAAAGAATACAGAATAAAACACCTAACATACCTTTATATGGAGGAGGAAGAATAAGAAGAGAGAGAAATAAACAATCATCAGACTGTGTTTACAATAGTGTAATAAGTGAATTAAAGTTAGATGGTTAGATAGTAAAGAAGCTGCCCTTCAACCTTTGGTAACCATGAATCCAAAGCTTGCAATGGCAATAAGTACATATCTATCAATAATAACCCTAAATGTAAATAGACTGAATGCACCAATCAAAGAACACAGAGTAACAGAATGGATAAAAAAACAGGACCCATCTATATGCTTCTTACAAGCAAAGACATACACAGACTAAAAGTGAAGGGATGGAAAAAGATATTTCATGCAAAAAATAGGGAGAAAAAAGCAGGTGTTTCAGTTATTGTATCAGGCTAAATAGACTTCAAAACAAAGAAAGAAACAAGAGAAAAAAAAGGACATTACATTATGACAAAGGGGTCAGTCCAACAAGAGGATATAACCATTATAAATATCTATGCACTCAACACAGGAGCACCAACATATGTAAAACAAATGCTAACAGAATTAAAGGAGGAAATAGAATGTAATGCTTTCTTTTGAGGAGACTTCAACATACCACTCACTCCAAAGGACAGATCAACCAGACAGAAAATAAGTAAGGACACAGAGGCATTGAACAACACAATAGAACAGATGGACCTAACAGACATTTACAGAACTATATGCAAAAGCAGCAGGATACACATTCTTATCAAGTGCACATGGAACATTTTCCGGAATAGACCACATACTAGGCCACCAAAAGAGCCTCAGTAAATTCAAAAAGATTGAAATTCTACCAACCAACTTCTCAGATAACAAAGGTATAAAACTAGAAATAAGTTGAACAAAGAAAACAAAAAGGCTCACAAACACATGGAGGCTTAACAACATGCTCCTAAATAATCAATGGATCAATGACCAAATTAAAACAGAGATTGAATAATATAGAGAGACAAATGAAAACAACAGCACAAAGCCCAACTTCTGTGGGATGCAGAGAAGGCAGATCTAAGAGAAAAGTATATAACAATCCAGGCCTTTTAAAGAAGGAAGAACAATCCCAAATGAATAGTTTAAAATCACAATTATTGAAACTGGAAAAAGAAGAACAAATGAGGCCCAAAGTCAGCAGAAGGAGGGAATAATAAAGATTAGAGAAGAAATAAATAAAATTGAGAAAAATAAAATAGAAAAAATCAGTGAAACCAAGAGCTTGTTCTTTGAGAAAATAAACAAAATAGATAAACCCCTAGCCAGACTTATTAAGAGAAAAAGAGTATCTACACGCATAAACAGAATCAGAAATGAGAAAGAAAAAATCATGACGGACCCCAAAGAAATACAAAGAATTATTAGAGAATACTGTGAAAATCTATATGCTAACAAGCCGGATAACATAGAAATGATGGACAACTTTCTAGAAAAACACAACCTTCCAAGACTGACCAAGGAAGAAACAGAAAATCTGAACACACTAATTATCAGCAACGAAATTGAATCAGTAATAAAAAACTACCCAAAAACAAAATTCCTGGACCAGATGGATTCACCGCTGAATTTTATCAGACATTTAGTGAAGACATAGTACCCATTTCCCTTAAAGTTTTCCAAAAAATAGAAGAGGAGGGAATACTTCCAAACTCATTCTATGAAGCCAGCATTACTGTAACACCAAAACCAGGCAAAGACCCCACAAAAAAAGAAAATTACAGACCAATATCCTCGATGAACATAGATGGAAAAATGCTCAACAAAATATTAGCAAACTGAATTAAAAAATACGTCTAGAGGATCATACACCATAACCATGTAGGATTCACCTCAGGGATGCAAGGATGGTACAACATTCAAAAATCCATCAACATCATCCACTACATCAACAAAAAGAAGGACAAAAACCACACGATCATCTCCATAGATGCTGAAAAAGCATTTGACAAAATTCAACATCCATTCATGATAAAAACTCTCAATAAAATTGGTATAGAGAGAAAGTACCTCAATATAATAAAGGTCACATATGACAAACCCACAGCCAACATCATACTTAACAGTGAGAAGCTGAAAGCTTTTCACCTAAGATCGGGAACAAGACAGGAATGCCCACTCTCCTCACTTTTATTCAACATAGTACTGGAGGTCCTAGCCACGGCAATCAGACAAAACAAAGAAGTACAAGACATCCAGATTGGTAAAGAAGAAGTCAAATTGTCACTATTTGCAGATAACATGATATTGTACATAAAAAACCCTAAAGACTCCACTCCAAAACTACTAGAACTAATATCTGAATTCAGCAAAGTTGCAGGATACAAAATTGATTCACAGAAATCTGTTGCTTTCCTATACACTAACAATGAACTAGCAGAAAGAGAAATCAGGAAAACAGTTTCATTCACAATTGCATCAAAAAGAGTATAATACCTAGGAATAAACCTAAGGAAGGAAGTGAAAGACCTATACCATGAAAACTACAAGACACTCCTAAGAGAAATTAAAGAGGACGCTAACAAATGAAAACTCATCCCATGCTCTTGGCTAGGAAGAATTAATATTGTCAAAATGGCCATCCTGCCTAAAGCAATATACAGATCCAATGCAATCCCTATCAAAATACCAACAACATTCTTCAACGAACTAGAGCAAATAGTTCTAAAATTCATATGGAACCACAAAAGACCCCGAATAGCCAAAGCAATCCTGAGAAGGAAGAATAAAGCAGGGGAGATCTCACTTCCCAAATTCAAGCTCTACTACAATGCCACAGTAATTAAGACAATTTGGTATGGGCACAAGAACAGATCCACAGACCACTGGAACAGAATAGAGAGTCCAGATATTAACCCAAACATATATGGTCAATTAATATAAGACAAAGGAGTCAAGGATATACAATGGGGAAATGACAGCCTCTTCAACTGCTTGTGTTGGCAAAACTTGTCAGCTACATGTAAGAGAATGAAACTGGATCATTGTCTAACCCCATTCACAAAAGTAAATTCGAAATGGATCAAAGACCTGAATGTAAGTCATGAAACCATAAAACTCTTAGAAAAAAACATAGGCAAAAATCTCTTGGACATAAACTTCTTCATGAACATATCTCCCCGGGCAAGGGAAACAAAAGCAAAAATGAACAAGTGGGACTATATCAAGCTGAAAAGCTTTTGTACACCAAAGGACACCATCAATAGAACAAAAAGGCACCCTACACTATGGGAGAATATATTCATAAATGACATATCGATAAAAGGTTTACATCAAAAATATATAAACAGCTCATGCACCTCAACAAACAAAAAGCAAATAATCCAATTAAGAAATGGGCAGAGGACATGAATAGACACTTCTCTAAAGAAGAAATTCAGATGGCCAATAGGCACATGAAAAGATGCTCCACATCGCTGGTCATCAGAGAAATGCAGATTAAAACCACAATGAGATATCACCTCACACCAGTTAGGATGGCCAACATCCAAAACACAAACAACAACAAATGTTGGCGACAATGTGGAGAAAGGGGAACCCTCCTACACTGCTGGTGGGAATGCAGATTAGTTCAACCATTGTGGAAAGCAGTATGGAGGTTCCTCAAAAAAACTCAAAATAGAAATACCATTTGACCCAGGAATTCCACTCCTAGGAATTTACCCTAAGAATGCAGCACCGCAGTTTGAAAAAGACATATGCACCCCTATGTTTATCGCAGCACTATTTATAATAACCAAGAAATGGAAGCAACCTAAGTGTCCATCAGTAGATGAATGGATAAAGAAGATGTGGTACATATACACAATGGAATATTATTCAGCCATAAGAAGAAAACAAATCCTACCATTTGCAACAACATGGATGTAGCTGGAGGGTATTATGCTCATGAAATAAGCCAGGTGGAAAAGGACAAGTATCAAATGATTTCACTCATACATGGAGTATAAGAACAAAGAAAAAACTGAAGGAACAAAACAGCAGCAGACTCACAGAACCCAGGAATGAACTAACAGTTACCAAAGGGAAAGGGACTGGGGAGGATGTGTGGGAAGGGAGGGAGAAGGGGGAAAAAGGGGCATTATGATAAGCACACGTAATGTAGTGGGGCGGGCACAGGGAAGGCAGTATAACCCAGAGAAGACAAGTAGTTATTTTATAGCATGTTACTATGCTGATGGACAGTGACTGTAATGGGGTATGTGGTGGGGACTTGATAATGGGGGGAGTCTAGTAACCATAATGTTGCTCATGTAATTGTACATTAATGATACCAAAATAAAAAATAAAAATAAAATTATTTGCAACATTTGAATGAACATGCTACATAAATTGTTGGTAGCAATTATTGTGTTATTGAGTATGTTACCTGCATCACAGTGTGTAGAGTTGGAACTAATACAAAAGCAAACATCATTATATTTTGCTCCA
The DNA here is from genome assembly GCA_029783875.1 of Phataginus tricuspis. Classification (NCBI taxonomy): domain Eukaryota; kingdom Metazoa; phylum Chordata; class Mammalia; order Pholidota; family Manidae; genus Phataginus; species Phataginus tricuspis. Next base: position 9,258 of record JAQQAC010022870.1, read on the forward strand.
TTTGTTTTGCAGTAGCTTCAGCTTTGAATAAAAGCAAAAGTGAAAGGACGCAAATTTCTGAAAGACAAAGCAGAACATCTGAACAAGTCTAGAGCATGCCTGCATGGTGTATACCACGCAGAGTTTATCAAAGAACAGCACACTGCTATGTATTCCTTGTGCATAGGCTTTGGTGCTTAGGACATGGATAACTCTGGGGGACTGTAAATTTACCTACCACAATACCCATTTTGAATTGTTATAGATTCCTGATAAACCATGTTATCATGATGAACTTGGCTCTTCTCTAATAATACTTCTAGTATTAAAACTAGAAGTTTTAATTAAAACTAAAATTTCTTTTGCTTAGTATTTTTAATAGGATGTCTTTATATCTTATTATGTTACTTTTTGTGCCCTTGTGTTAATATACAGCATCTATTTAGGTTTTGTTTTCAGTCCACTCTGAAAATCTTTGTGTATTAGTTGGTATACATGTATATGATGTATATAAGGGAGTGCCTCCTCCTCTACTCACCAGACATAAATGTGTCCTAGTTGCTCAAAAATCCATTACCTTTCCAGATGGATGCTACTTATCTGCAGGTCTTGAAACTTCACAACACATTCACGTGTCCAACTGACATTTGTTCTTAGAATCTGTGGTGCTTAGGACCATATCGGTTCTTTTTTTTTTTTTTTTTTTTTTACAATTTATTTTATTTTAGTATCATTAACCTACAATTACATGAGCAATATTGTGATGATTAAACTACCCCCTTCATCCGGTCCCCCCCACCAACCCCACCACAGTCACTGTCCATCAGTGTAGTGAGATGAGAATCACTACTTGTCTTCTCTGAGCTGTACAGTCCCCCCC
>JAQQAC010022882.1:8476-21357 GCA_029783875.1 Phataginus tricuspis
GATGCCTTGTATGTCTTTGCTTTGTCTGATTGCCGTGGCTAGGACCTCCAGTACTATGTTGAATAACAGTGGAGAGAGTGGGCACCCCTGTCTTGTTCCCGATCTTAGATGAAAAGCTTTCAGCTTCTTGCTATTAAGTATGATGTTAGCTGTGGGTTTGTCATATATAGCCTTTGTGATGTTGAGGTACTTGCCGTCTATACCCATTCTGTTGAGAGTTTTAATCAAAAATGGATGCTGAATTTTGTCAAATGCTTTTTCAGCATCTATGGAGATGATCATGTGGTTTTTGTTCTTCTTTTTATTGATGTGGTGGATGATGTTAATGGATTTTCGAATGTTGTACCATCTTTGCATCCCTGGGATGAATCCCACTTGATCAAGGTGTATGATCCTCTTGATGTATTTTTGAATTCTGTTTGCTAATATTTTGTTGAGTATTTTTGCATCTACGTTCATCAGGGATATTGGTCTGTAATTTTCTTTTTTAGTGAGGTCTTTGCCCAGTTTTGGTATCAGAGTGATGCTGGCTTCATAGAATGAGTTTGGAAGTATTCCCTCGTCTTCTATTTTTTGGAAAACTTTAAGGAGAATGGGTGTTATTTCTTCTCTATATGTCTGGTAGAATTCAGAGGTGAATCCATCAGGTCCGGGGGTTTTGTTCTTGGGGAGTTTTCTGATTACCGATTCAATTTCTTTGCTGATGATTGGTCTGTTTAGTTTTTCTGTTTCCTGCTTGGTTAGTCTTGGAAGGGTGTATTTTTCTAAGAACTTGTCCATTTCTTCTAGGTTTTGGAACTTGTTAGCATATAGATGCTCGTAATATTCTGTTATAATTCTTTGCATTTCTGTGGGTCCATTGTTATTTTCCCTTTGTCTTTTCTGATTCTCTTTATGTGTGTGGATTCTCTTTTTCTATTAATGAGTCTGGCTAGGGGTTTATCTATTTTGTTTATTTTTTCAAAGAACCAGCTTTTGGTTTCATTGATTTTTTCTATTGTTTTATTCTTCTCAATTTTATTTATTTCTTCTCTGATCTTTATTATGTCTCTCCTTCTGGTGACTTTGGGCCTCATTTGTTCTTCTTTTTCCATTTTCAATAATTGTATCTTTAGACTGTTCATTTGGGAATGTTCTTCCTTCTTTAAATAGGCCTGGATTGCAATATACTTTCCTATTAGAACTGCCTTTGCTGTGTCCCACAGAAGTTGTGGCTTTGTGTTGTTGTTGTCATTAGTCTCCATATATTCTTTGATTTCTGTTTTGATTTGGTCGTTAACCCATTGATTCATTAGGAGAATGTTGTTAAGTCTCCATGTATTTGTGAGCCTTTTTGATTTCTTTTTGAAATTTATTTCTAGTTTTATATCTTTGTGTTCTGAGAAGTTGGTTGGAAGGATTTCGATATTTTTGAATTTACTGAGGTTCTTTTTGTGTGGCCTACTATGTGGCCTATTCTGGAAAATGTTCCATGTGCACTTGAGAAGAATGTGTATCCTGCTGCTTTTGGGTGCAGAGTTCTGTAGATATCTGTTAGGTCCATCTGTTCTAGTGTGTTGTTCAGTGCCTCTGTGTCTTTACTTATCCACTGCCTGGTTGATCTATCCTTTGGAGTGAGTGGTGTGTTAAAGTCTCCTAAAATTATTGTATTGCTGTCTATTTCATCCTTCACTTCTGTTAGTATTTGTTTCACATATGCTGATGCTCCTGTGTTGGGTGCATATATATTTATAATGGTTATATCTTCTTGTTGGACTGACCCCTTTATCATTATGTAATGTCCGTCTTTATCTCTTGCTACTTTCTTCGTTTTGAAGTCTATTTTATCTGATACAAGTACTGCAACCCCTGCTTTTTTCTCTTTGTTGTTTGCATGAAATATCTTTTTCCATCCCTTCACTTTTAGTCTGTGTATGTCTTTGGGTTTCAGGTGAGTCTCTTGTAAGCAGCATATAGATGGGTCTTGCTTTTTTATCCACTCTGTTACCCTCTGTCTTTTTATTGGTGCATTCAGTCCGTTTACATTTATGGTGATTATTGATAGACATGTACTTACTCCATTGCTGGCTTTATCTTCGTGGTTACCAACAGTTCAAGGGTTGCTTCTTTACTATCTAAGAATCTAACTTAACTTTCCTGTTAAGTTATTGTGAACACCGTCTGATGTTTCTTTATCTCTCCCTTCCTATTCTTCCTCCTCCTTTCTTTATATATTAGGTGTTTTATTCTTTGCCTTTAGTTAGTATTTGGATGGTGTGCTTTCTTTGCTATGATTTTATTTTCTCTGGTGACATCTTTTTAGCCTTAGGGGTGCTTCCCTCTAGAGCAGTCCGTTTAAGATATCCTGTAGTGGTGGTTTATGAGAGGCAAACTCTCTCAACTTTCCTTTGTCTTGAAATCGTTTAATCCCTCTGTCATATTTAAATGATAATCGTGCTGTATACAATATTCTTGGTTCGAGGCCCTTCTGTTTCATTACATTAAATATATCATGCCATTCTCTTCTGGCCTGTAAGGTTTCCGTTGAGAAGTCTGATGACAGTCTGATGGGTTTTCCTTTGTAGGTGATCTTTTTTCTCTCTCTAGCTTCCTTTAATACTCTGTCTTTATCTTTGATCTTTGCCATCTTAATTATTATGTGTCTTGGTGTTGTCTTCCTTGGGTCCCTTGTGTTGGGAGATCTATGGGCTTCCGTGGACTGTGGGACTATTTCCTTCCCCAGTGTGGGAGCGTTTTCAGCAATTATTTCTTCAAAGACACTTTCTATCCCTTTTTCTCTCTCTTTTTCGTCTGGTACTCCTATAATGCGAATATTGCTCCGATTGGATTGGTCACACAGTTCTCTTAATATTCTTTTATTCTTAGAGATCCTTTTATCTCTCTCTGCCTCAGCTTCTTTGTATTCCTGTTCCCTGTTTTGTATTTCATTGACCGTGTGTTGAACCTGATTCAGTCTGCTGTTAAGCCTGTCGATGGCTTGTCTCATTTATGCTTTGTCTTTCCTCATTTCCTCCCTTAGGTCTTGCACATTTTTCTGTAGATCCATCAGCATTGCTCTGACTTGTATTCTAAATTCTTTTTCAGGAAGACTGTGCATGTCCATTCCTTCAGATTCTCTCTCAGGGGTGTGTGTCTGTAGTTTTGTCTGTACCATGTACTTCTGTCTTCTCATGATTATAGAGTTGATTGTTGGTAGTTGTCACATATGTCAGCTGGGCTCTTTATGACTTTGAAAAGGAAAGAGAAGAAAGGAGACAAAAATAAGGGGAAGAAAAAAAATTAAAAAAGAAAAAATACTAATAATAAGAAAAAAAATAAAAAGAGAGAGAGAAAAAGGAAAAGAAAGGAAAGAAAAAGAAAAAGCAGCAACACCTAAAAAAAAAAAAACACGCCCACCGGGAGTGGGTTCTGTGTGAATGCTGTAGGTGGCACTGTTGCTCCTCTATTCCAGAGCCGTGGCTGTGCCACTCTGCAAGGCCCTTATAGCTCTGGCCGGGGTGGGATCGAATGGGAGGCTGTTGATCTCTGTAGGAGTCTTAAATGCGGCCACCTTTTCCCAGTTGCCAGCTAAGGGGTCCAAAGCTCCCTAGGACTCCCATCCCGCTGGGCCGAGTGTGCCATGGAGACTTGGCCCCTCCACTGGGCTCCCATCTCTTTAAGACCGCTGAGCAAAAGTACGCACTTTTCTTCCCTTTTTTTTTCCTTCTTTTCCTTTTTCCCTTTCTTTTTCCTTCCCGTAGCCTGCTGCAGGCAACTGGCGCATTCCCTGCTGTGACCCTGCGCCCTCTGTCTCTCCAATCTCCGCTACACCGTGCGTTGTGTGTCGGCGCTCCCAGCGCAGACTTCCACTCCCTTCCGGCTGTGAATCCTCTCCTCCCGCCAGTGCGTTGCGGTGAGGGAGCGCTCGGGTCCCGCTGGGTCTCGGCTCCGTATCTTACCCGCCTCACCGGGTGCCAAGTCCTCTCTCAGGTGTATCTACCTGCCGGAGCTCTGGAGTGGGTGAGTGCTTGGGTCCCGCCGGGTCGGGGCTCCGTATCTTACCCGCCTTGCCGAGTGCTGAGTCCTCTCTCCCAGCTGCACGCTGTGCCCTTTCCTGTGTATTCTGGTCTCTCTTTTAGAAATAGTTGTATTTGTTGTGTTTTCGTGAATAAATATAATGTTGGGAGGAATTTTTCTGTCGGTCTGTTCATGTCGCCATCTTCCCGGAAGTCCCCAGATATTTTCTTATATAACCATGTTGTCATGTTGTCTTACCAAATACATGATTGCTTAATACCATTTAATACCCAGTAAATTATAAAATTTCTCAAATTATATCAAAAGATTGTCTAACAGTTGCTTGTTCATATAAGGATCTAAACAAGTTCCATACATTGCATTTGGTTATTATCTCTTTCTTTACAGCTTTATTGAGGTTGCTGTAGACTAAATGTTTATGTGCTCTTGAGATTCAAATGTAATAAGAAATGGGGCTTTGGAGAGGCGATTAGATCATGAAGACAGAACCCTAATGAATGGGATTGGTCCATTATAAAAGAGACCCCAGAGAGATCCCTCACCCATTCCACCATATGAGGACACAGGGAAAAGAGGATCATCTATGAACCAGAAGTGGGCTCGCACCAGACATTTAATCTGTCAACACCTTGATCTTGGACTTTCCTGCCTCTAGAAGGGTGAGAAATAAATTTCTGTTGTTTAGTAACTGCCTAGAGTATCATATTTTGTTATAGTGGCCCAGATGGACTTAGACAAGGTGTAACTGACAGAAATTGTATATTTTCAAGATGACTTGATGATTTGACACACATATACATTGTGAAATATTCACCAAAATCAAGGCGGAAGGTGGTAATGGGGGAAATGCTACTCAAAGGGTACAATATTTCAGTTATGCGAGATGGTTATTATCTCTCAAGTCCTTCTTAATCTAGACCAGTCTGCATGTCACTTTTTCTTTTCCAAGTGATTGACTTGTTGGAGAAAGTGGGTCAGTTGTCCAAAGCAAATCTCACATTTTGGATTTGTCTGTTTTCTTTTTTATGCTGTCATATGTTTTATTCCTTTATACCCCATAGTTTTCTGTGATGGAAATTAGTTTTAGAGACTTGATGATATTCAGGTTCAGCATTAAAAAAAAATTTTTTTTTCCCAAGACTACTTCACAGGGTTTGTTGTGTAATCAATTCACTTTGACTCACATCTGGAGGCACATGTCTATTCCATCTTTAATTAACAGATGACAGCCTGATTCCTTCATTATGATATTTCCCATTAACCATGTATGTAATGTTTAATCCATCGATGATCATTGGTAGAAAAATTATTTCAAAATGGTGATTTCTTAATTTTATCTTCTACATTAATTAGCCTGGAATTCTGAAAATAAACTTTCCCTCATCAACTATGGCTGTTGGGTTACCTGTACAGGGAAGGCAGGAGAGATGCTTAATTCTTGATAGCTAATTTTCAGAATAAATAGTTGGTGCCCTAGTTATTCACCTTCCATGATATCTAATGAGTTGTATGTTTTTGTTCTTTATCATTTTAAATTTTGTTTTTTAATGTATCAAGGGTTTCAGTTGATTGCATTTACTATTCTTGTTAATTCCCAATTTGTCCCATCTTTTGCCAAAGTGTTGACTCCCGTATCCCTCTGACAGTATTCATTAAGATTCCATAGCTTGCTTGATGTCTGTCACAAAGCTTATCTTGTATATTTCCTGCCCTACACCTGCTATTTCTCTAAGGAGCCTTTGTTTATTTATATTTTCTTTTTAAAAACAGCTTTATTGATGTATAACTTACATGACATAAAAATAATCTATTTAAATTATAAAATTCAATGATTTTCAGTAAATTTATATAGTTGTGTAACCACCACCATAATCCAGTTTTAGAACATTACCATCAGACTACAAGAGCTCTTGTACCTTTTTTTTGGTGAGGGAGTCAATCCCCTCTCCCACCCTTAGCTCCAGGAAACCAATAATCTGCTTTATGTCTCTATAGATTTGTCTTCTCTAGAGATTTCATATAAATGGAATTGTACTATATAGCATTTTGCATCTGGCTGCTTTCACTTAGCATTAGTTTTTTAAAAATTGTGATGTAATTCACATACCATACAATTCACCATTTTAAAGTATATAACTCAGTGGTTTTTAGTATAAAGTTGTGTAACCATCACCACTATTTAATTCCAGAACCTTTACATCACACCAAAAGAAACTACATCCTTTAGCAGTCACTTCTCACCCCACCCTCCCCTCCCTCAGCCCCTGGCAACCAATCATCTACTTTGTTTATGGATCTGACACTGTGGACATTTCATATAAATGGAATTATAATATGTGGCCTTTGGTCTGGCTTCTTTCACTTAGTGCTTTTAAGGTTCATCCATATTATAGCACGAATTAGTACTTCATTCCTTTATATGTCCAAATAGTATTCCAGTGTGTGAATATACTGATGACCTTAGTAGAAGACAGCCAGTTATTTTAACAGCAAAATATATATATTTGGGAATAACAGAGGAATTGCAATTTAGGGCAAGCAAGCTACAGCAAAAGCCATAGGCAAGTCCAGAGAACAAAGAAGAGGAATGCTCTTTTATAGAGGAAAGGAAGGAGTTAGAGGTACAGTTAAAAACAGAAAGTCCATTGGATGAAATTGGAAGTTGGAAATGTAGAGACTTTTCATGGGCCAGCCGAATTTTAAGTCTCTCATTGACTGGGCTGTTGCTGGGCTAGAAGAAAATCTTCCTTCTTCCTACCATAGGTAGGAAAGTAGTCTTCTTCCAATGCGAAGGGCTGCAACAGTGGTACAGTGTGAAAGCTCCCTCTTCTGGCCTCTCAACTCCACTTTAAATAAGGTTTCCTTTATTCAGCTCCACAATACTGTATTTTATCAATTCATCAGTTGATGGACATTTTAGGTTGATTCCACTTTTTGGGTCATATGGTGGGTAACTCTGTGTTTAACCTTTTGAGGAACTGTCACAATGTCTTCCAAAGCAGCTGCACCATTTTACATTCCCACCAGCAGCGTATGAGGGTTCCAGTCTCCTGCATATTTTCCAACACTTGTTTATTGTCCATCTTTTATTCATAGCCATCCTAGTAGGTGTAGCTACTTTGGAAAATAGTTGGCAGTTTTTCAAAAGATTAAGCTCAGGTTCTGATCCCCACCACCCCAGAGGTTGTTGTGTGTTTTGTTTTTTTTTTCCTTTGGTAACTTACCTGGACTAATTCTAGATTCTGTCTTCTCTTCAGTGTGTAGCCCATTGATGTTTCTGCTCAGTTAAAAAAAAAATTCCTTTTATTTCTAAGCCTGGCTTCCTAGGTGTCATACCTGGGTCAGGATAGCCTAGTGGTCAGCCAATGATTTGTTAGAGGTTGTCCTAAAACACTGTGGGCCAGTATTGTCTTCTACCCTTTGTTGATGGAATTGTGTGTTTGTTGGAAAGCATATTCAAAGTTCAGGTAGTTTATAAGTCTTCTCCGATTTTCACTTTCTGCTAGGCCTTCTCATGTCTCCTCTGTGCCTGTGTAGGACTTTGCATTTAACCAGGGATATGTAGATAACTAGGGCCCTTTCCAGTACCCTGGGCTTGAGTGCAGCCTTGCACATATATATAGCCTTCTAAGACCACCAAAGATATGAAGGAGCTCATCAAGTCCCACCAGGGCTGGCTTGTTTTCTGGATCTCTCCACTTTTGGCAGGCCTGCTGTTCTGTTGCTTGCCCCAAATATTGTGACCTCAAGTAACTGTGATGTTGGTTTTCTCTGATCTAAGGAGTTTGCTATTGTTTTCAACACCCTTGGGCATAGGGCTTTTTTTTTTTTTTGGTGCTCATTCCTAAACAAGTAATTCCCCTCCAGCAGCCAAGTTGTTGGTTTTTATGGCTTGCCTTGCCCTGCGCTTGTAAAATCAGCTCCAGTGGAGCTGGGGAGGGGATGTGAACAGCCTCAGGCTAAAACACCATAGATTCCCACTGTTCTTACCCAAGGTTCAATAGGTTTTTGTAAACAGTTCTTAATTGTTTAATTTTGGTCTTTTTCCAGAGCCCTGAAATGATTGTTTTTACAATTATGTACTGTTATATCACTGTTTTGGTGGGGCAAGAGGATTTGCTGAGCCCCCTGACCCCGCTCTGCCATTCCCGAAGTCCTGACTAATTTATGTTTTAAAAGATCATTCTGATAGTGATGGAAGATCAGTTGGGTTGAGGGGAAAACTGGTGATCAGCAGTACAAGATTTTACTCAGTACTTTGTAATCTGTAAACAGGAATGGAACATATAAATAGTTGGGTTGATTTGTGGGTGAGATTTGGCAGAAAATCAAGGGAATAGGAGAATTGAGAGAGCTAGTTACTGTCATTGAAGTCTCACTCTCCTTGGAACCTTTCCTAGGTAGACAAGTAAGTGGTGGACATGGTAACCTTGGAGAATAGGTAATAGGGTTGATGAATTAAAGAACTGGAGGAAGTTGAAGGGTAAATTCAAGGAGTGTAAGGTGTAGGAAAGGTAGAAAAACAAGTAGTTCTGAGAGTGTACTCTGTTTGGTTTTGGAGGTAGAGCCATTCCAGGTGTCACTGCAGAAATGGAGGATTGAAATGGAGTTGAGATGAAGAAATGAGAATAAGATATGTCAAAGAGCTGTGCAGTTTGGATGTTAGATCATCAAGGTGGATAATGAAGGCTTTCAAGATGAAAAGGGGAGAGGAAAATAATTGGTACCAGTCTTTAGTGAATGTAGGGGAGAGACCTGGAAGTTGACATTTAACATTGAGAGGGTGATAAAATTGAATTTGTGTGAACTTTGAAGAAGGAAGGGCTGTTGAGGGGAGATGAAAACATAATACTTTGGGGATCTAGTGAAGAAGATACAAGAAGATGCTAACCCGATCTTGACTTATGGAGAGGGGTGAGTAAAAGAAAATGAGCTGCCTCCAATTAGCTTTGCATGGGAAACAGTAGAATTTGGGATATCCAGAGTTAAGAAGAGGAGATACAGGCTGAATGGATTAGTAAGAGCAAAAGCAAGGTTTTAGGAAATGGTGGATGGTTCCTTTTTTTCTGCTTAAGCACAGGGTGCTATTAGGAATATAATAGAAGATAATATTGGAAAAAGAAGTGATTAGTTTGAACTTAGAATATAACTAGTCATTCATTATTGTTAAAAGTATTAGTTCGATGGTATGCTAAGGAACTGAAATTATTTTGTTTAGATCTTAGGGAAGCTTGGAACTGGTATTGGTATCTGAGAAGCAATTTGACAGATCTGGACTGCTCTGACTATATAAAATGTGAAAGTGGTGTGTATTTGATGTTATTAATGCCACCATTGGAATTGAATTGACTATAGATCATAATTTTAATGGGAATGTTTCTGAGAAACTGTGATGAATTTTGGTCTTTTCATAATTAGAAATTTGAAGCTTTAAAAATGTATTGGCTTTTTGAGATAATCTTTTTCTGTTCTTTTCCAGAACCATCAGCAACCCACAATATATAGAAGACTATGTAGGATCTGCTTTAGTGTGAGGGTTTTTATCTCAATTGCCCTGACTGTATTTGATATGATTGTGTCTATGTATAAGTAAGACACATAGCTAGAAGCATGGGAGAAGAGAAAATGTAAAGCAAAAATGAGACTGAAATTTAAATGTGGAGCTCCATGAAGATGAGCAGCTATGAAAGCCTTAAAGAGATTAACTGCTCTGATGGTAATCTGGTACATTTTCTGTTTTAGCTGTCATTTGTTATGAACTGAAAGAACATTGAAATAATTGAATACTGAGGTACATAATTGCAGGCAATGGGATGGAGGAGAGGAGTTAGCTGGCAAGTAGCCTTACAGCTGTTTTTTTTTTAAATTAAGGCACCATTGATATATACTCTTATAAAGATTTCACATGAAAAACATTCTTGTTACTACATTCACCCATATTATTGAGTCCCCCCCATACCACACTGAAGTCACTGTCCATCAGTGTAGTAAGGTGTCACAGAGTCACTGCTTGTCTTCTATGTGCTACACTGTGTTCCCTGTGACACCCCCACACCATGTATACTAATCATAATACCCCTCAATCCCCTTCTTCCTCCCTCCCCACCAGCCCTCCCCCACCCATCCCCTTTGGTAACTGCTAGTCCATTCTTGGAGTCTCTTACAGCTGTTTTTATATTAATACAGTATATTTGGTATTGGTTGATAACACTAGGAAATGTATGATCATACTGGGGAATTATTACATTGATTTCTACTTCATAGTAATATGAAAGATTTTAATGGTTACTCTTACAGATGTAATATTTCTTTTTTTTTTGTCATTCTAGTAGCCATCAGAAAATAGACCACAAAAAACCTATTGCCTGTACAGTGTTTTTCATCATTTGTGACTTGGGATATTGAGCTCTTGGGCTGTCAGAATTCCAGATGAAGCATTCTGTGTCATTCTGGTCTAACCAGGTGAATAGTCCCTATGGACTAGTTTCTTATTCTCTAGAAAAGAACAAGAAAGAAAAAAAGCACAAAAAGGTAATATGGAAAAATATAGATATGAATGTTAGGTCCTAGATGGGAAATTAAGGCCTGGGCATAAGCAGCAAAACAGGGGGAGAGGACTCTGGGGGTTATGTACAAGTTCAGTAGAGTGTTATTCATGAAATATAAACACTGGGAGAATGAGGTCTGTTTTGTCACCTGGCTTGACTTCAAGAATGAAGAAACCTAGACTGAACTGCAATAAAAATATCTATGAAGGCAAGGTTAACCAGAAAGTATGCTTTGAAGTTAAAATGGATAGAAGTTTAATTATAATAAAGTCTTTTCTAATAAAATATTAGCTATATAAAGATGATAGTCATTTCTAAATTAAAAAAATTTAATAATTAAGGGAATGAATCTCGGCTCTTTTCCTTACTAGCTTTGTGATCATGGGAAAATTATGTACATTCTCCAAACCTCAGTTTACCTATCAAATGGATAATGATACTTATATGGTTATTTTAAGAATTAAATGAAAAAAAAAGTGCACAGCAAGATGTGGCACATACTTAGAGCTCAATATCTTATCAGGCAGTTGAAGGGAGAGTTAGTAAGATGGATGTTAAATAATGTGATGAATTATTATTCACAAGTATGTATGCAATTAGTTATTTCCTGTTAGAGCACCTTGCAGCAAGAAGTTTCAGGCTCAGAACCTCTTGGAGATCAGACTACAATGAGTGCTAATTAGGCCAATTTGAAGGAGGGTAACTTCCTTTGTTTACTGAGTTGATAACAAATTAGGTTTTCTATGTAGTTTGATTCCAGAATGGTGCTTTTAACAGCATTTTTTAGTTTTAGATTTGCCATTAGTGTTTTTAATATTTTTGTTTGTTTGACTTGGATCTCAAATTTTGGGGAAGATGGCAGATGATGGACAGGTCAGGTAGACAGGCCATGCTAGATGAAACCAGAGAGGGTAAGAGTGTAGAAGGTAAAGATTTCTCCATAGTGCAGATTACAGATCATCTTTTGGGGCTAATTCATTAGGTCATTTGTCTGGGTAGACTGAAGCGGAGTGCTTCCTGGAGTTGAAGTGTTACAGGGAGCCCAGAACAAGTCCTAATGAGGCTCTCTGGCCAGCCTATTCAAGTTACAGAGCAGGAGCTAGGCTTCTTAATCTAGGTAGCAAAGGAGGATAGAACTGTGTTTTTTTGGACCTGGTTTTGTTAGGCCTAAAAAGATGCCCTGGAAGAGAAAGTTTAAAGGTTCAGGATTTCTTGTTGTTAGTGCACATTCTGTTTGAAGTGTCTTTGATTTAAAAAGGCTTTTTCCTTTTACATAGACTTTATTTTTAGAACAGTTTAAGTTTCATAGCAAAATTGAGCTGAAAGTACTGAGTTCCTATATATCCCCTGCCCCTACACGTGCACAGCCTCTATGATTACCATCCTGCACTAGAGTGCACATTTGTTATAATCAATGAATCTACATTGACATAACTTTATCACCCAGGGTCCATAGTTTATATTAGGGTTCACTCTTGGTGTTGTGCATTTAATGGGTTTTGCCAAATGTATAATGACATATACTCACTATTGTAGTATACAGAATAGTTTCACAACCCTAAAAATCCTCTATGCTCCTTGTATTCACCCTCTCTCCTCCCTAACCCCAGGCAACCAATGATCTTTTTACTGTTTCCAAGTTTTGATCTTATTTTTAAAAACAGCTTTATTGAGGTATAATTCACACACCACACAACATCCATTTAAAGTGAACAATTCAGTTGTATAATTCAGTATACTGATCTTTTCAAAGAACCAGCTTTCGGTTTCATTGATTTTTCTCTATTGATTTCCTGTTTCAATTTCTGATTTTTTTTGTTATTTGTTATTTTTTGAATTTTTAAATTTAAGTATAGTTGATATACAGTATTACATTGGTTACAAATATATCGGTTTCATTGGTTTCTGCTCTATTCTTATTATTTATTTTCCTCTGCTTACTTTGGACTTAATTGGCTATTCTTCTAGTTTCCTAAGGTGGAAACTTAGATTTTTGATTTTAGATCTTTATTCTTTTCTAAACACGTGCATTCAATGCTATAAATTTCCCTCTAAGCACTGCTTTTACAGTATCTCACTCATTTTGGTAAGTTATGTTTTCATTTTTTTTTGATACATAATTGTACCCTTTTTTTTTTTTACAATTTCTTTTGGTATCATTAACCTACAATTACATGAGCAATATTGTGGTGATTAAACTACCCCCTTCATCAGGTCCCCCCCACCAACCCTATTACAGTCACTGTCCATCAGTGTAGTGAGATGAGAATCACTACTTGTCTTCTCTGAGTTGTACAGTCCACCCCGTGCCCCCCC
>JAQQAC010022883.1:0-12881 GCA_029783875.1 Phataginus tricuspis
GGGGGGGCACGGGGTGGACTGTACAACTCAGAGAAGACAAGTAGTGATTCTCATCTCACTACACTGATGGACAGTGACTGTAATAGGGTTGGTGGGGGGGACCTGATGAAGGGGGTAGTTTAATCACCACAATATTGCTCATGTAATTGTAGGTTAATGATACCAAAAGAAATTGTAAAAAAAAAAAAGGGTACAATTATGTATCAAAAAAAAATGAAAACATAACTTACCAAAATGAGTGAGATACTGTAAAAGCAGTGCTTAGAGGGAAATTTATAGCATTGAATGCACGTGTTTAGAAAAGAATAAAGATCTAAAATCAAAAATCTAAGTTTCCACCTTAGGAAACTAGAAGAATAGCCAGTTAAGTCCAAAATAAGCAGAGGAAAATAAATAATAAGAATAGAGCAGAAACCAATGAAACCGATATATTTGTAACCAATGTAATACTGTATATCAACTATACTTAAATTTAAAAATTCAAAAAATAACAAATAACAAAAAAAATCAGAAATTGAAACAGGAAATCAATAGAGAAAAATCAATGAAACCGAAAGCTGGTTCTTTGAAAAGATCAGTATACTGAATTATACAACTGAATTGTTCACTTTAAATGGATGTTGTGTGGTGTGTGAATTATACCTCAATAAAGCTGTTTTTAAAAATAAGATCAAAACTTGGAAACAGTAAAAAGATCATTGGTTGCCTGGGGTTAGGGAGGAGAGAGGGTGAATACAAGGAGCATAGAGGATTTTTAGGGTTGTGAAACTATTCTGTATACTACAATAGTGAGTATATGTCATTATACATTTGGCAAAACCCATTAAATGCACAACACCAAGAGTGAACCCTAATATAAACTATGGACCCTGGGTGATAAAGTTATGTCAATGTAGATTCATTGATTATAACAAATGTGCACTCTAGTGCAGGATGGTAATCATAGAGGCTGTGCACGTGTAGGGGCAGGGGATATATAGGAACTCAGTACTTTCAGCTCAATTTTGCTATGAAACTTAAACTGTTCTAAAAATAAAGTCTATGTAAAAGGAAAAAGCCTTTTTAAATCAAAGACACTTCAAACAGAATGTGCACTAACAACAAGAAATCCTGAACCTTTAAACTTTCTCTTCCAGGGCATCTTTTTAGGCCTAACAAAACCAGGTCCAAAAAAACACAGTTCTATCCTCCTTTGCTACCTAGATTAAGAAGCCTAGCTCCTGCTCTGTAACTTGAATAGGCTGGCCAGAGAGCCTCATTAGGACTTGTTCTGGGCTCCCTGTAACACTTCAACTCCAGGAAGCACTCCGCTTCAGTCTACCCAGACAAATGACCTAATGAATTAGCCCCAAAAGATGATCTGTAATCTGCACTATGGAGAAATCTTTACCTTCTACACTCTTACCCTCTCTGGTTTCATCTAGCATGGCCTGTCTACCTGACCTGTCCATCATCTGCCATCTTCCCCAAAATTTGAGATCCAAGTCAAACAAACAAAAATATTAAAAACACTAATGGCAAATCTAAAACTAAAAAATGCTGTTAAAAGCACCATTCTGGAATCAAACTACATAGAAAACCTAATTTGTTATCAACTCAGTAAACAAAGGAAGTTACCCTCCTTCAAATTGGCCTAATTAGCACTCATTGTAGTCTGATCTCCAAGAGGTTCTGAGCCTGAAACTTCTTGCTGCAAGGTGCTCTAACAGGAAATAACTAATTGCATACATACTTGTGAATAATAATTCATCACATTATTTAACATCCATCTTACTAACTCTCCCTTCAACTGCCTGATAAGATATTGAGCTCTAAGTATGTGCCACATCTTGCTGTGCACTTTTTTTTTCATTTAATTCTTAAAATAACCATATAAGTATCATTATCCATTTGATAGGTAAACTGAGGTTTGGAGAATGTACATAATTTTCCCATGATCACAAAGCTAGTAAGGAAAAGAGCCGAGATTCATTCCCTTAATTATTAAATTTTTTTAATTTAGAAATGACTATCATCTTTATATAGCTAATATTTTATTAGAAAAGACTTTATTATAATTAAACTTCTATCCATTTTAACTTCAAAGCATACTTTCTGGTTAACCTTGCCTTCATAGATATTTTTATTGCAGTTCAGTCTAGGTTTCTTCATTCTTGAAGTCAAGCCAGGTGACAAAACAGACCTCATTCTCCCAGTGTTTATATTTCATGAATAACACTCTACTGAACTTGTACATAACCCCCAGAGTCCTCTCCCCCTGTTTTGCTGCTTATGCCCAGGCCTTAATTTCCCATCTAGGACCTAACATTCATATCTATATTTTTCCATATTACCTTTTTGTGCTTTTTTTCTTTCTTGTTCTTTTCTAGAGAATAAGAAACTAGTCCATAGGGACTATTCACCTGGTTAGACCAGAATGACACAGAATGCTTCATCTGGAATTCTGACAGCCCAAGAGCTCAATATCCCAAGTCACAAATGATGAAAAACACTGTACAGGCAATAGGTTTTTTGTGGTCTATTTTCTGATGGCTACTAGAATGACAAAAAAAAAAGAAATATTACATCTGTAAGAGTAACCATTAAAATCTTTCATATTACTATGAAGTAGAAATCAATGTAATAATTCCCCAGTATGATCATACATTTCCTAGTGTTATCAACCAATACCAAATATACTGTATTAATATAAAAACAGCTGTAAGAGACTCCAAGAATGGACTAGCAGTTACCAAAGGGGATGGGTGGGGGAGGGCTGGTGGGTAGGGAGGAAGAAGGGGATTGAGGGGTATTATGATTAGTATACATGGTGTGGGGGTGTCACAGGGAACACAGTGTAGCACATAGAAGACAAGCAGTGACTCTGTGACACCTTACTACACTGATGGACAGTGACTTCAGTGTGGTATGGGGGGGACTCAATAATATGGGTGAATGTAGTAACAAGAATGTTTTTCATGTGAAATCTTTATAAGAGTATATATCAATGGTGCCTTAATTTAAAAAAAAACAGCTGTAAGGCTACTTGCCAGCTAACTCCTCTCCTCCATCCCATTGCCTGCAATTATGTACCTCAGTATTCAATTATTTCAATGTTCTTTCAGTTCATAACAAATGACAGCTAAAACAGAAAATGTACCAGATTACCATCAGAGCAGTTAATCTCTTTAAGGCTTTCATAGCTGCTCATCTTCATGGAGCTCCACATTTAAATTTCAGTCTCATTTTTGCTTTACATTTTCTCTTCTCCCATGCTTCTAGCTATGTGTCTTACTTATACATAGACACAATCATATCAAATACAGTCAGGGCAATTGAGATAAAAACCCTCACACTAAAGCAGATCCTACATAGTCTTCTATATATTGTGGGTTGCTGATGGTTCTGGAAAAGAACAGAAAAAGATTATCTCAAAAAGCCAATACATTTTTAAAGCTTCAAATTTCTAATTATGAAAAGACCAAAATTCATCACAGTTTCTCAGAAACATTCCCATTAAAATTATGATCTATAGTCAATTCAATTCCAATGGTGGCATTAATAACATCAAATACACACCACTTTCACATTTTATATAGTCAGAGCAGTCCAGATCTGTCAAATTGCTTCTCAGATACCAATACCAGTTCCAAGCTTCCCTAAGATCTAAACAAAATAATTTCAGTTCCTTAGCATACCATCGAACTAATACTTTTAACAATAATGAATGACTAGTTATATTCTAAGTTCAAACTAATCACTTCTTTTTCCAATATTATCTTCTATTATATTCCTAATAGCACCCTGTGCTTAAGCAGAAAAAAAGGAACCATCCACCATTTCCTAAAACCTTGCTTTTGCTCTTACTAATCCATTCAGCCTGTATCTCCTCTTCTTAACTCTGGATATCCCAAATTCTACTGTTTCCCATGCAAAGCTAATTGGAGGCAGCTCATTTTCTTTTACTCACCCCTCTCCATAAGTCAAGATCGGGTTAGCATCTTCTTGTATCTTCTTCACTAGATCCCCAAAGTATTATGTTTTCATCTCCCCTCAACAGCCCTTCCTTCTTCAAAGTTCACACAAATTCAATTTTATCACCCTCTCAATGTTAAATGTCAACTTCCAGGTCTCTCCCCTACATTCACTAAAGACTGGTACCAATTATTTTCCTCTCCCCTTTTCATCTTGAAAGCCTTCATTATCCACCTTGATGATCTAACATCCAAACTGCACAGCTCTTTGACATATCTTATTCTCATTTCTTCATCTCAACTCCATTTCAATCCTCCATTTCTGCAGTGACACCTGGAATGGCTCTACCTCCAAAACCAAACAGAGTACACTCTCAGAACTACTTGTTTTTCTACCTTTCCTACACCTTACACTCCTTGAATTTACCCTTCAACTTCCTCCAGTTCTTTAATTCATCAACCCTATTACCTATTCTCCAAGGTTACCATGTCCACCACTTACTTGTCTACCTAGGAAAGGTTCCAAGGAGAGTGAGACTTCAATGACAGTAACTAGCTCTCTCAATTCTCCTATTCCCTTGATTTTCTGCCAAATCTCACCCACAAATCAACCCAACTATTTATATGTTCCATTCCTGTTTACAGATTACAAAGTACTGAGTAAAATCTTGTACTGCTGATCACCAGTTTTCCCCTCAACCCAACTGATCTTCCATCACTATCAGAATGATCTTTTAAAACATAAATTAGTCAGGACTTCGGGAATGGCAGAGCGGGGTCAGGGGGCTCAGCAAATCCTCTTGCCCCACCAAAACAGTGATATAACAGTACATAATTGTAAAAACAATCATTTCAGGGCTCTGGAAAAAGACCAAAATTAAACAATTAAGAACTGTTTACAAAAACCTATTGAACCTTGGGTAAGAACAGTGGGAATCTATGGTGTTTTAGCCTGAGGCTGTTCACATCCCCTCCCCAGCTCCACTGGAGCTGATTTTACAAGCGCAGGGCAAGGCAAGCCATAAAAACCAACAACTTGGCTGCTGGAGGGGAATTACTTGTTTAGGAATGAGCACCAAAAAAAAAAAAAAGCCCTATGCCCAAGGGTGTTGAAAACAATAGCAAACTCCTTAGATCAGAGAAAACCAACATCACAGTTACTTGAGGTCACAATATTTGGGGCAAGCAACAGAACAGCAGGCCTGCCAAAAGTGGAGAGATCCAGAAAACAAGCCAGCCCTGGTGGGACTTGATGAGCTCCTTCATATCTTTGGTGGTCTTAGAAGGCTATATATATGTGCAAGGCTGCACTCAAGCCCAGGGTACTGGAAAGGGCCCTAGTTATCTACATATCCCTGGTTAAATGCAAAGTCCTACACAGGCACAGAGGAGACATGAGAAGGCCTAGCAGAAAGTGAAAATCGGAGAAGACTTATAAACTACCTGAACTTTGAATATGCTTCCCAACAAACACACAATTCCATCAACAAAGGGTAGAAGACAATACTGGCCCACAGTGTTTTAGGACAACCTCTAACAAATCATTGGCTGACCACTAGGCTATCCTGACCCAGGTATGACACCTAGGAAGCCAGGCTTAGAAATAAAAGGAATTTTTTTTTTTAACTGAGCAGAAACATCAATGGGCTACACACTGAAGAGAAGACAGAATCTAGAATTAGTCCAGGTAAGTTACCAAAGGAAAAAAAAAACAAAACACACAACAACCTCTGGGGTGGTGGGGATCAGAACCTGAGCTTAATCTTTTGAAAAACTGCCAACTATTTTCCAAAGTAGCTACACCTACTAGGATGGCTATGAATAAAAGATGGACAATAAACAAGTGTTGGAAAATATGCAGGAGACTGGAACCCTCATACGCTGCTGGTGGGAATGTAAAATGGTGCAGCTGCTTTGGAAGACATTGTGACAGTTCCTCAAAAGGTTAAACACAGAGTTACCCACCATATGACCCAAAAAGTGGAATCAACCTAAAATGTCCATCAACTGATGAATTGATAAAATACAGTATTGTGGAGCTGAATAAAGGAAACCTTATTTAAAGTGGAGTTGAGAGGCCAGAAGAGGGAGCTTTCACACTGTACCACTGTTGCAGCCCTTCGCATTGGAAGAAGACTACTTTCCTACCTATGGTAGGAAGAAGGAAGATTTTCTTCTAGCCCAGCAACAGCCCAGTCAATGAGAGACTTAAAATTCGGCTGGCCCATGAAAAGTCTCTACATTTCCAACTTCCAATTTCATCCAATGGACTTTCTGTTTTTAACTGTACCTCTAACTCCTTCCTTTCCTCTATAAAAGAGCATTCCTCTTCTTTGTTCTCTGGACTTGCCTATGGCTTTTGCTGTAGCTTGCTTGCCCTAAATTGCAATTCCTCTGTTATTCCCAAATATATATATTTTGCTGTTAAAATAACTGGCTGTCTTCTACTAAGGTCATCAGTATATTCACACACTGGAATACTATTTGGACATATAAAGGAATGAAGTACTAATTCGTGCTATAATATGGATGAACCTTAAAAGCACTAAGTGAAAGAAGCCAGACCAAAGGCCACATATTATAATTCCATTTATATGAAATGTCCACAGTGTCAGATCCATAAACAAAGTAGATGATTGGTTGCCAGGGGCTGAGGGAGGGGAGGGTGGGGTGAGAAGTGACTGCTAAAGGATGTAGTTTCTTTTGGTGTGATGTAAAGGTTCTGGAATTAAATAGTGGTGATGGTTACACAACTTTATACTAAAAACCACTGAGTTATATACTTTAAAATGGTGAATTGTATGGTATGTGAATTACATCACAATTTTTAAAAAACTAATGCTAAGTGAAAGCAGCCAGATGCAAAATGCTATATAGTACAATTCCATTTATATGAAATCTCTAGAGAAGACAAATCTATAGAGACATAAAGCAGATTATTGGTTTCCTGGAGCTAAGGGTGGGAGAGGGGATTGACTCCCTCACCAAAAAAAAGGTACAAGAGCTCTTGTAGTCTGATGGTAATGTTCTAAAACTGGATTATGGTGGTGGTTACACAACTATATAAATTTACTGAAAATCATTGAATTTTATAATTTAAATAGATTATTTTTATGTCATGTAAGTTATACATCAATAAAGCTGTTTTTAAAAAGAAAATATAAATAAACAAAGGCTCCTTAGAGAAATAGCAGGTGTAGGGCAGGAAATATACAAGATAAGCTTTGTGACAGACATCAAGCAAGCTATGGAATCTTAATGAATACTGTCAGAGGGATACGGGAGTCAACACTTTGGCAAAAGATGGGACAAATTGGGAATTAACAAGAATAGTAAATGCAATCAACTGAAACCCTTGATACATTAAAAAACAAAATTTAAAATGATAAAGAACAAAAACATACAACTCATTAGATATCATGGAAGGTGAATAACTAGGGCACCAACTATTTATTCTGAAAATTAGCTATCAAGAATTAAGCATCTCTCCTGCCTTCCCTGTACAGGTAACCCAACAGCCATAGTTGATGAGGGAAAGTTTATTTTCAGAATTCCAGGCTAATTAATGTAGAAGATAAAATTAAGAAATCACCATTTTGAAATAATTTTTCTACCAATGATCATCGATGGATTAAACATTACATACATGGTTAATGGGAAATATCATAATGAAGGAATCAGGCTGTCATCTGTTAATTAAAGATGGAATAGACATGTGCCTCCAGATGTGAGTCAAAGTGAATTGATTACACAACAAACCCTGTGAAGTAGTCTTGGGAAAAAAAAATTTTTTTTTAATGCTGAACCTGAATATCATCAAGTCTCTAAAACTAATTTCCATCACAGAAAACTATGGGGTATAAAGGAATAAAACATATGACAGCATAAAAAAGAAAACAGACAAATCCAAAATGTGAGATTTGCTTTGGACAACTGACCCACTTTCTCCAACAAGTCAATCACTTGGAAAAGAAAAAGTGACATGCAGACTGGTCTAGATTAAGAAGGACTTGAGAGATAATAACCATCTCGCATAACTGAAATATTGTACCCTTTGAGTAGCATTTCCCCCATTACCACCTTCCGCCTTGATTTTGGTGAATATTTCACAATGTATATGTGTGTCAAATCATCAAGTCATCTTGAAAATATACAATTTCTGTCAGTTACACCTTGTCTAAGTCCATCTGGGCCACTATAACAAAATATGATACTCTAGGCAGTTACTAAACAACAGAAATTTATTTCTCACCCTTCTAGAGGCAGGAAAGTCCAAGATCAAGGTGTTGACAGATTAAATGTCTGGTGCGAGCCCACTTCTGGTTCATAGATGATCCTCTTTTCCCTGTGTCCTCATATGGTGGAATGGGTGAGGGATCTCTCTGGGGTCTCTTTTATAATGGACCAATCCCATTCATTAGGGTTCTGTCTTCATGATCTAATCGCCTCTCCAAAGCCCCATTTCTTATTACATTTGAATCTCAAGAGCACATAAACATTTAGTCTACAGCAACCTCAATAAAGCTGTAAAGAAAGAGATAATAACCAAATGCAATGTATGGAACTTGTTTAGATCCTTATATGAACAAGCAACTGTTAGACAATCTTTTGATATAATTTGAGAAATTTTATAATTTACTGGGTATTAAATGGTATTAAGCAATCATGTATTTGGTAAGACAACATGACAACATGGTTATATAAGAAAATATCTGGGGACTTCCGGGAAGATGGCGACATGAACAGACCGACAGAAAAATTCCTCCCAACATTATATTTATTCACGAAAACACAACAAATACAACTATTTCTAAAAGAGAGACCAGAATACACAGGAAAGGGCACAGCGTGCAGCTGGGAGAGAGGACTCAGCACTCGGCAAGGCGGGTAAGATACGGAGCCCCGACCCGGCGGGACCCAAGCACTCACCCACTCCAGAGCTCCGGCAGGTAGATACACCTGAGAGAGGACTTGGCACCCGGTGAGGCGGGTAAGATACGGAGCCGAGACCCAGCGGGACCCGAGCGCTCCCTCACCGCAACGCACTGGCGGGAGGAGAGGATTCACAGCCGGAAGGGAGTGGAAGTCTGCGCTGGGAGCGCCGACACACAACGCACGGTGTAGCGGAGATTGGAGAGACAGAGGGCGCAGGGTCACAGCAGGGAACGCGCCAGTTGCCTGCAGCAGGCTACGGGAAGGAAAAAGAAAGGGAAAAAGGAAAAGAAGGAAAAAAAAAGGGAAGAAAAGTGCGTACTTTTTCTCAGCAGTCTTAAAGAGATGGGAGCCCAGTGGAGGGGCCAAGTCTCCATGGCACACTCGGCCCAGCGGGATGGGAGTCCTAGGGAGCTTTGGACCCCTTAGCTGGCAACTGGGAAAAGGTGGCCGCATTTAAGACTCCTACAGAGATCAACAGCCTCCCATTCGATCCCACCCCGGCCAGAGCTATAAGGGCCTTGCAGAGTGGCACAGCCACGGCTCTGGAATAGAGGAGCAACAGTGCCACCTACAGCATTCACACAGAACCCACTCCCGGTGGGCGTGTTTTTTTTTTTTTAGGTGTTGCTGCTTTTTCTTTTTCTTTCCTTTCTTTTCCTTTTTCTCTCTCTCTTTTTATTTTTTTTCTTATTATTAGTATTTTTTCTTTTTTAATTTTTTTTCTTCCCCTTATTTTTGTCTCCTTTCTTCTCTTTCCTTTTCAAAGTCATAAAGAGCCCAGCTGACATATGTGACAACTACCAACAATCAACTCTATAATCATGAGAAGACAGAAGTACATGGTACAGACAAAACTACAGACACACACCCCTGAGAAAGAATCTGAAGGAATGGACATGCACAGTCTTCCTGAAAAAGAATTTAGAATACAAGTCAGAGCAATGCTGATGGATCTACAGAAAAATGTGCAAGACCTAAGGGAGGAAATGAGGAAAGACAAAGCATAAATGAGACAAGCCATCAACAGGCTTAACAGCAGACTGAATCAGGTTCAACACACGGTCAATGAAATACAAAACAGGGAACAGGAATACAAAGAAGCTGAGGCAGAGAGAGATAAAAGGATCTCTAAGAATAAAAGAATATTAAGAGAACTGTGTGACCAATCCAATCGGAGCAATATTCGCATTATAGGAGTACCAGACGAAAAAGAGAGAGAAAAAGGGATAGAAAGTGTCTTTGAAGAAATAATTGCTGAAAACGCTCCCACACTGGGGAAGGAAATAGTCCCACAGTCCACGGAAGCCCATAGATCTCCCAACACAAGGGACCCAAGGAAGACAACACCAAGACACATAATAATTAAGATGGCAAAGATCAAAGATAAAGACAGAGTATTAAAGGAAGCTAGAGAGAGAAAAAAGATCACCTACAAAGGAAAACCCATCAGACTGTCATCAGACTTCTCAACGGAAACCTTACAGGCCAGAAGAGAATGGCATGATATATTTAATGTAATGAAACAGAAGGGCCTCGAACCAAGAATATTGTATACAGCACGATTATCATTTAAATATGACAGAGGGATTAAACGATTTCAAGACAAAGGAAAGTTGAGAGAGTTTGCCTCTCATAAACCACCACTACAGGATATCTTAAACGGACTGCTCTAGAGGGAAGCACCCCTAAGGCTAAAAAGATGTCACCAGAGAAAATAAAATCATAGCAAAGAAAGCACACCATCCAAATACTAACTAAAGGCAAAGAATAAAACACCTAATATATAAAGAAAGGAGGAGGAAGAATAGGAAGGGAGAGATAAAGAAACATCAGACGGTGTTCACAATAACTTAACAGGAAAGTTAAGTTAGATTCTTAGATAGTAAAGAAGCAACCCTTGAACTGTTGGTAACCACGAAGATAAAGCCAGCAATGGAGTAAGTACATGTCTATCAATAATCACCATAAATGTAAACGGACTGAATGCACCAATAAAAAGACAGAGGGTAACAGAGTGGATAAAAAAGCAAGACCCATCTATATGCTGCTTACAAGAGACTCACCTGAAACCCAAAGACATACACAGACTAAAAGTGAAGGGATGGAAAAAGATATTTCATGCAAACAACAAAGAGAAAAAAGCAGGGGTTGCAGTACTTGTATCAGATAAAATAGACTTCAAAACGAAGAAAGTAGCAAGAGATAAAGACGGACATTACATAATGATAAAGGGGTCAGTCCAACAAGAAGATATAACCATTATAAATATATATGCACCCAACACAGGAGCATCAGCATATGTGAAACAAATACTAACAGAAGTGAAGGATGAAATAGACAGCAATACAATAATTTTAGGAGACTTTAACACACCACTCACTCCAAAGGATAGATCAACCAGGCAGTGGATAAGTAAAGACACAGAGGCACTGAACAACACACTAGAACAGATGGACCTAACAGATATCTACAGAACTCTGCACCCAAAAGCAGCAGGATACACATTCTTCTCAAGTGCACATGGAACATTTTCCAGAATAGGCCACATAGTAGGCCACACAAAAAGAACCTCAGTAAATTCAAAAATATCGAAATCCTTCCAACCAACTTCTCAGAACACAAAGATATAAAACTAGAAATAAATTTCAAAAAGAAATCAAAAAGGCTCACAAATACATGGAGACTTAACAACATTCTCCTAATGAATCAATGGGTTAACGACCAAATCAAAACAGAAATCAAAGAATATATGGAGACTAATGACAACAACAACACAAAGCCACAACTTCTGTGGGACACAGCAAACGCAGTTCTAAGAGGAAAGTATATTGCAATCCAGGCCTATTTAAAGAAGGAAGAACATTCCCAAATGAACAGTCTAAAGACACAATTATTGAAAATGGAAAAAGAAGAACAAATGAGGCCCAAAGTCACCAGAAGGAGAGACATAATAAAGATCAGAGAAGAAATAAATAAAATTGAGAAGAATAAAACAATAGAAAAAATCAATGAAACCAAAAGCTGGTTCTTTGAAAAAATAAACAAAATAGATAAACCCCTAGCCAGACTCATTAATAGAAAAAGAGAATCCACACACATAAAGAGAATCAGAAAAGACAAAGGGAAAATAACAATGGACCCACAGAAATGCAAAGAATTATAACAGAATATTACGAGCATCTATATGCTAACAAGTTCCAAAACCTAGAAGAAATGGACAAGTTCTTAGAAAAATACACCCTTCCAAGACTAACCAAGCAGGAAACAGAAAAACTAAACAGACCAATCATCAGCAAAGAAATTGAATCGGTAATCAGAAAACTCCCCAAGAACAAAACCCCCGGACCTGATGGATTCACCTCTGAATTCTACCAGACATATAGAGAAGAAATAACACCCATTCTCCTTAAAGTTTTCCAAAAAATAGAAGACGAGGGAATACTTCCAAACTCATTCTATGAAGCCAGCATCACTCTGATACCAAAACTGGGCAAAGACCTCACTAAAAAAGAAAATTACAGACCAATATCCCTGATGAACGTAGATGCAAAAATACTCAACAAAATATTAGCAAACAGAATTCAAAAATACATCAAGAGGATCATACACCTTGATCAAGTGGGATTCATCCCAGGGATGCAAAGATGGTACAACATTCGAAAATCCATTAACATCATCCACCACATCAATAAAAAGAAGAACAAAAACCACATGATCATCTCCATAGATGCTGAAAAAGCATTTGACAAAATTCAGCATCCATTTTTGCTTAAAACTCTCAACAGAATGGGTATAGACGGCAAGTACCTCAACATCACAAAGGCTATATATGACAAACCCACAGCTAACATCATACTTAATAGCAAGAAGCTGAAAGCTTTTCATCTAAGATCGGGAACAAGACAGGGGTGCCCACTCTCTCCACTGTTATTCAACATAGTACTGGAGGTCCTAGCCACGGCAATCAGACAAAGCAAAGACATACAAGGCATC
>JAQQAC010022887.1:0-16822 GCA_029783875.1 Phataginus tricuspis
GGGGGGGCATTGGGAGGGCTATAGAACTCAGAGAAGACAAGTAGTGATTCTATAGCATCTCACTACGCTGATGGACAGTGACTCAATGGGGTTCGTGGGGGGGCCTGATGAAGGGGGTACTTTAATCACCATAATATTGCACATGTAATTGTAGATTAATGATACCAAAATAAATTTTAAAAAAAATTAAAAATAGAACTACCATATGATCCAGAAACTCCTCTTCTGGGAATATACCCAAAGGAAATTAAAACACTAACTTGAAAAAATAAAATTAAATAAATAATTAATTACTGCTTATCCTCACTCAGCACCAGCTGCCTGGAGGACTCCCACACTACCTGAGAGAGGAGGGTCCTAAAGAAGAAATCTGCAGGCAGGGCTTCCTGTCCCTCCTCTTTGCGACCTTGACTGGTCCTCCCCTGTCCTTGGCCTCAGTTCCCCATGTGCAAAATGTGAGCATTGAACTTGATTCTTAGAGGGGTGGAAAGTGTCTGTCACTTTGAGCCATTAAGTTCTCTGGGACGTTCAGGGACTGAGAGGAGATGGGGAGAGGGAGGGGAGCAGGGGCCACACTAGAGCCACTGCTCACGGATGGTGACGGTGTCCCAGGCCCTGTCCCAAGCGCTCTGTCTAGATCAGCTCAGTTGGTCCCCACACCATCAATATGAGGTGGGCATGATTATGACCCTGTTTATGGATGAGCAAACTGAGGAATGGGGCAGTGTGTCATGGCCAGAACACTGCTCCAGGAGATGGTGGCAGGCCTGGACCCCTTGATTTCCTGTGCAACCTTAGGGGAAGGGGCCTCACCATCCAATCTTCAAGGAAGGAGGTGGGGATATGGGAAACTGAAAGGAGTGTGAAGCCTGCCACCACCAGGAGCTGCCAGAAGTCCTTACTTGTGATGTGGCTTCTTCAGGATACGACCTGGAGGAGGTTTTATTATCTCTATTTTATAGACAAGGAAACTGCTACCCAGAGAGATTTAGACACTTGACCAATGTCACAGCAAGTTTGTGGCAGAGGCAGGATTTGAACCTAGGTCCCTCTGATTCTCTCAACTCCTCACAGGCTGCTTTAGGGGCTGGTTCACCCCACCTGGCTAGATCTGGCTGCCAGACACAGGGTGCTGTCAGGGCATCAGGCAGAGAAAGACACCCAGAAAGAGGAGCCAGGCTGTTAGGTCCTCTGTGACCCGTGGTCAAAGAGCAAAACTCAGGACAGGGTCCTGAGAAGGCAGAGGAGACTTGGAGACTCAGGGTGGGTGAGCAGCTTACAGGAAGGAGGGGACAGGAACTGGGGAGGCATCCTAGGGGTCAGGTCAGTAGGACCAAGAAGGGTGCTGAGTAGGGCAGACAAGCAGAGCATCTGTGTAGCCAGATCACCAACCTACCAGACAGCTGCCAGGTTCCCCTTGGCCTTGGCCTCTTTGACAATGGTCATCTCAGAGGCCAGAGGCAACCTTTGAACTCCTTCAGCTCCCAGCTCTCCATGGCTCCCTTTTGTGCTCAGAGGAAAAGTCTGATATTGGGGCAATGCCCACAGGCCTGCCACCATGCCACAATCTACTCCCCAGGCCACCTTGTGACCTTGTACCCCTGATCTCTCCGCAACTCATTGAGCTCCAGCCACACTGACCTCCTGCTGTTCCTCAGACAAGCTAAGCCCATCCAAGCCTCAGGACCTTTGCACTTGCTGCTCCATCGGCCAGGAACATGCTTCACTTTCCTGTAACAAGGCTGTCCCTTCACTTAATCTAGGTCTCTGCTCATAGGTCCCCTAAAGTATCACCCACTCCTGCTATCAGGCTCAGCCTCCGAACCTGCTTTACATTTCTTATCAGCGCTGACATTGTTTATGTATCTATTTGTTTTATTGTTTGTCCCTTCCCCCACGCCAAAAAAAAAGAGATATAGATAATATATGATTTCAAGTATATCCTGATTTGTACAGTGTCAGCCAGAACATGGAACCACATATGAACTGCCAATGTCTTTATCTTTTCATAATTCTTAAATAAGTTTGTCAGAAACTCCCAAGTTATGATATGAAGATCAAATTAGCCATTCTCACTCAAAGTTGCAGAGTAACCATAAACATGCTACTGGAATCCAACTGGATATTTATCTGTTCCATAGAGATCTAGTCTCATAAATGACACTGTTTGCCATAAGATTCAAAGTAAAGGTGACAAAAATAACACAAAAGGGTTGTGCAGGGTATTGGGCATGTTCTTGTGATAGCTTCAATAAAGTAATTTCCATAGTAGTTTCATTTAAAACACAGGCCACAGTGAAAGAATATTTCTAGTCCTAGAATATTATTTTTGTATAACTAAAATTGTTTCTATTGACATGTTTTTTAGGATCTTAATTTAGTCTTTGGATACCCAGAGCTGTATTATATATGCACTTCACATATTACATAGTATGTAACTTTATATTATGCATGGAATCAAATTATATATATAATATGTAATATAAATATAATATATATGCAAAAATGTTGGCCACTTTTATTTTATAGGGTAAATAAAACAGTTCACTGTGCTCTTTTCATACAGAAAAAAGCATACATATATATATGTGAAAAAGTATTGCTTACTTTTTCTATTAAATTTTTCTTTGCCATAACATAGCTAGCATAGCAAGCATCCAATAAATATCAATTGGTTATTTGGTTCTTTAAAATTATCGAATTTCTAGGTCCAGATGAAATTATATAGATAATATTCTGGCCATGAATTTTATAAAATTCAACTTAGTCTGATTACTTTCACGAAAATTTACCTTTTATTTTACTTAGGTTAGCTTATAAGGTAATATTTTCAAAAAAGTAGAAACAACATATAAACAATGAAATATTTGAATGTAATACATAAATTATGATTTGATTAATCTGGGGTAATATAGAATATACTTTTCAGTTTAAAAGATATCGAATAGAAAAATGATATCATTATTATAACACAAAATTTGAGAAATTTGAAACATGACTAATACTCTTTAAACTGGCTTAAAAATTTACTTGGACATGAATAATGGCTTAAATTTGATGACAAAAATTACACAAACATGTAAAGCTATATACATATTATATTACTCTAACAGTACAACACAAAACAAACTAATGATTCAAATAGGTAAGCATTGGTACTACATTGACATAGACATAGACACTAAATTAAACTTTTTACC
The DNA here is from genome assembly GCA_029783875.1 of Phataginus tricuspis. Classification (NCBI taxonomy): domain Eukaryota; kingdom Metazoa; phylum Chordata; class Mammalia; order Pholidota; family Manidae; genus Phataginus; species Phataginus tricuspis. Next base: position 3,201 of record JAQQAC010022887.1, read on the forward strand.
AATTAAAAGATTAAGACACTTAGTCCTATTTCAGGAACAATTCAACCAAAAGTAACAGAAACCACAACTGCATTGAACATTCAAGAAGTGCTTTTGGTAGGTTCACCATGATCTTAGAAAGAATTTGACTACAGCAGGAGTTGAAAGAAGATTAAAAGCCCAATTTTTCTGCTTGTCTGCTGTCCACAGGATTGTCCAGCTAACCACAACAAAAAGCCTACATGACAAACATAATTCCAGTGAAGAAATTTTCAACATTCTTTAAAAATATTCAACTTATTTTAAATGTTTTATTTAAATATTTTTAAATATTCAATTATTGTTAAAGACCAAGGAATTCTTTTAAAATATTTCATTTTTGAATGTCTATAATATAATTAGCTAACTACTGAATATCTGTGGTGGGAATTATTGTTTTCTTTCTTAAATATTTATGTATAAGGTTTTCTTTTGATCCAGTCTCTTAGACACTTGCTACATAGCACAGATTTAATGGATATTTTCTATGCTCAATATGAGGAAAGTTGATTTTGCACATTATTGAATTGGAAATCATTCATCTATAGAGAAATCATCTGTGCATTAAGCAGCATGACTTTATTTTATTACACTTGATATACACGAGGGAGTGAAGTGATCATGGCTAGTATCATTAAACAGATGGAGGTGAATATTTCTGCTACCCTTTGTAATTCAGGGGTGTCCTTTCTTATACTTCAGAACTAAGTTTAACCTAAAGAATAACTATAAATTTAATGGTCATCCGTTTTCTATTAGAATAAGGAATTTCAGTACCATTTCACTTACCGATGAGAACAAGTCAGATAAATCAAAAATCTCAGTACCTAAAAAGAATCATGTTAATAAGTATTTAAAAACAAAAACAGATGCTTCCGGGAAGATGGCGACATGAACAGACCGGCAGAAAAATTCCTCCCAACATTATATTTATTCACGATAACACAGCAAATACAACTATTCCTAAAAGAGAGACTAGAATACAAAAGAAAGCACACAGCGTGCAGCTACCCTTGAGAGAGGACTCGGCACCCGGCGAGGAAGGTAAGATATGGAGCCGCGACCCAGCAGGACCTGAGCACTCCCTCACGGCAGCACACCAGCGGAAGGAGAGGATTCAGAGCCGGGAGGAAGTGGAAGTCTGCTCCGGGAGCACCGACACACAGAGCGTGGTGTAGAGGAGATTGGAAAGACAGAGGGCACAGGGTCTCAGCAGAAAACGCGCCAGTTGCCTGCAGCAGGCTCCGGAAAGGAAACGAAAAAAAAGGGAAGAAAAGAGCACACTATTTCTCAGTGGTTTTAATGGGACAGGAGCCCAGCGGAGGGGCCGGATCACCCCAGAACACCCAGTCCAGCAGGATGGGAGTCCTGGGGAGCTTTGGACCCCTTAGCTGGCGACTGGGAGAGGAGGGCCGCACTTAAGACCCCCACGGAGCTCAACAGCCTCCCATAAGTTCCCACCCCGGCCAGAGCTATAAAGGGCCTTGCGGAGTGGCGCGGGCATGGCTCTAGAATAGTGGAGCAACAGCGCCACCTACAGCATTCACACGGAACCCGCTCCCGGTGGGCGTGCTCTTTTTTTTTAGTTGTTTTTTTCTTCCCTTTCTTTTTTTCTTTCCCTTCTTTTTTTATTATAACTATTTTTTTCTTTTTGTTCTTTTCCTTTTTAAAGTCATAAAGACCCCAGCTGACATACGTGGCAACTACGAGCAACCAATTCTATAGCCATGAAAAGACAGAGGAATATGGTAGAGACAAAGCTTCAGACCCAGACAATCCCAGAGAGAGAACCTGAAGGGATGGACATGCACAGTCTTCCTGAAAAAGAACTCAGAATAAAAGTCATAGCCATGCTGACGGATCTACAGAGAATGTGCAAGAGCTGAGGGAGGAAGTGAGGAAAGACTATGCAGAAATGAGACAAGCCATTGACGGGCTTACCAGCAGACTGGATGAGGTCTCAGAGACTGTGAATGGATTAGAAAATAGAGAACAGGAATACAGAGAAGCTGTGGCAGAGAGAGATAAAAGGATCTCTAGGAATGAAAGAATATGAAGAGAACTGTGTGACCAAATCAAATGGAACAATATTCACATTATAGGAGTACCAGAGGAAAGAAGAGAGAGAAAAAGGGTAGAAAGTGTCTTTGAAGAAATAATTGATGAAATCTTTCCCATGCTGGGGAAGGAAATGGTCTCGCAGTCCATGGAAACCCACAGATCTCCCAACACAAGGGACCCAAGGAAGACAACACCAAGACACATAATAATTAAGATGGCAAAGATCAAAGATAAAGACAGAGTATTAAAGGCAGCTAGAGAGAGAAAAAAGATCACCTACAAAGGAAAACCCATCAGACTATCATAAGACTTCTCAACAGAAACCTTACAGGCCAGAAGAGAATGGCATGATATATTTAACATAATGAAACAGAAAGGACTCGAACCAAGAATATTGTATCCAGCACGATTATCATTTAAATATGATGGAGGGATTAAACAATTTCCAGACAAATGAAAGTTGAGAGAGTTTGCCTCTCATAAACCACCACTACAGGATATATTAAACGGACTGCTCTAGAGGGAAGCACCCCTAAGGCTAAAAAGATGTCACCAGAGAAAATAAAATCACAGAAAAGAAAGAAGACCATCCAAATACTAACTAAAGGCAAAGAATAAAACACCTAATATATAAAGAATGGAGGAGGAAGAATAGGAAGGGAGAGAAAAAGAAACATCAGACAGTATTCAAAATAACTTAAAAAGAAAGTTAAGTTAGATTCTTAGATAGTAAATAAGCAACTCTTGAACATTTGGTAACCATGAATCTAAAGCCAGCAATGGCAATAAGTACATATCTATCAATAATCACCCTAAATGTAAACAGATTGAATGCACCAATCAAAAGACACAGAGTAACAGAGTGGATAAAAAAGCAAGACCCATCTATATGCTGCTTACAAGAGATTCACCTCAAACCCAAAGATATACACAGACTAAAAGTGAAGGGATGGAAAAAAATATTTCAAGCAAACAACAAAGAGAAAAAAGCAGGTGTTGCAGTACTTATATCAGATAAAATAGACTTCAAAACGAAGAAAGTAGCAAGAGATAAAGATGGACAGTACATAATGATAAAGGGGTGAGTCCAACAAGAGGATATAACCATTATAAATATATATGCACCCAACACAGGAGCATCAGCATATGTGAAACAAATACTAACAGAAGTGAAGGAGGAAATAGACAGCAATGCAATTATTCTAGGAGACTTTAACACGCCACTCACTCCAAAGGATAGATCAACCAGGCAGAGGATAAGTAAAGACACAGAGGCACTGAACAACACACTAGAACAGATGGACCTAACAGATACCTACAGAACTCTGCACCAAAAAGCAACAGGATACACATTCTTCTCAAGTGCACATGGAACATTTTCCAGAATAGACCACATTCTAGGCCACAAAAAGAACCTCAATAATTTCAAAAATATTGAAATCCTACCAACCAACTTCTCAGATCACAAAGGTATAAAACTATAAATAAAGTTTAGGAAGAAATCAAAAGGCTCACAAATACATGGAGACTTAACAACATTCTCCTAATGAATCAATGGGTTAATGACCAAATCAAAACAGAAATCAAAGAATATATGGACACTAATGACAACAACATCACGAAGCCACAACTTCTGTGTGACGCAGCAAAGGCTGTTCTCAGAGGAAAGTATATTGCAATCCAGGCCTATTTAAAGAAGGAAGAACATTCCCAAATGAACAGTCTAAAGATACAATTATAGAAATTGGAAAAAGAACAACAAATGAGGCCCAAAGTCACCAGAAGGAGGGACAGAATAAAGATCAGAGAAGAAATAAATAAAACTGAGAAGAATAAAACAATAGAAAAAATCAATGAAACCAAGAGCCGGTTCTTTGAAAAAAATAAACAAAATAGATAAACCCCTAGCCAGACTCATTAAGAGAAAAAGAGAATCTACACACATAAACAGAATCAGAAATGAGAAACAAAAAATAACGACGGACCCCACAGATATACAAAGAATAAGAGAATATTATGAGCATCTATATGCTAACAAGTTGCAAAACAGAGAAGAAATGGACAACTTCTTAGAAAAATACAACCTTCCAAGACTGACCCAGCAAGAAACAGAAAAACTAAACAGACCAATCACCAGCAATGAAATTAAATCGGTAATCAGAAAACTACCCAAGAACAAAACCCCCGGTCCTGATGGATTCACCTCTGAATTCTACCAGACATAAAGAGAAGAAATAACACCCATTCTCCTTAAAGTTTTCCAAAAAATAGAAGAGGACGGAATACTTCCAAACTCTTTCTATGAAGCCCGCATCACTCTAATAACAAAACCGGGCAAAGACCTCACTAAAAAAGAAAATTACAGACCAATATCCCTGATGAACGTAGATGCAAAAATACTCAACAAAATATTAGCAAATCGAATTCAAAAATACATCAAGAGGATCTTACACCATGATCAAGTGGGATTCGCCCCAGGGATGCAAGGATGGTACAACATTCAAAAATCCATCAACATCATCCACCACATCAACAAAAAGAAGAACAAAAACCACATGATCATCTCTATAGATGCTGAATAAGCATTTGACAAAATTCAGCATCCATTCATGATTAAAACTCTCAACAAAATCGGTATATATGGCAAGTACGTCAACATCATAAAGGCTACATGTGACAAACCCACAGCTAACATCATACTTAACAGCGAGAAGCTGAAAGCTTTCCATCTAAGATCGGGAACAAGACAGGGGTGCCCACTCTCTCCATTGTTAATCAACATAGTACTGGAGGTCTTAGCCACGGCAATCAGACAAAACAAAGACATACAAGGCATACTGATTGGTAAAGAAGAAGTCAAATTGTCACTATTTGCAAATGACATGATACTGTACAAAAAAAACCCTAAAGACTTCACTCCAAAACTGCTAGAACTAATATCTGAATTCAGCAAAGTTGCAGGATACAAAATTAACACACAGAAATCTGTTGCTTTCCTATACACTAATGATGAACTAACAGAAAGAGAAATCAGAAAAACAATTCCATTCACAATTGCATCAAAAAGAATAAAATACCTAGGAATAAACCTAACCAAGGAAGTGAAAGACCTGTACTCTGAAAACTACAAGACACTCCTAGGAGAAATTAAAGAGAACACTAACAAATAGAAATGCATCCCATGCTCTTGGCTAGGAAGAATAAATATTCTCAAAATGGCTATACTACCTAAAGCAATCTACATATTCAACGCAATTCCTATCAAACTACCAACAGATTTCTTCAATGAACTGGAACGAATAATTCTAAAATTCATATGGAACCAGAAAAGACACCGAATAGCCAAAGCAATCCTGAGAAGGAGGAATCAAACAAGGGGAATTACGCTCCCTGACTTCAAGCTCTACTACAAAGCCACAGTAATAAAGACAATTTGGTACTGGCACAAAAACAGACCCACAGACCAGTGGAGCAGAAAAGAAAATTCAAACATTAACCCAAACATTTACAGTCAATTAATATTTGATAAAGGAGCCCTCAATATACAGTGTGGAGATGACAGCCTCTTCAGCAGCTGGTGTTGGAAAAACTGGACAGCTACATGTAAGAGAATGAAACTGGACTACTGGCTAGCCCCATGCACAAAGGTAAACTCAAGGTGGATCAAAGACCTGAATGTAAGTCATGAAACCATAACATTCTTAGAAAAAAACATAGGCAAAAATCTCTTGGACATAAACATGAGTGACTTCTTCATGAACATATCTCCCCGGACAAGGGAAACAAAAGCCAAAATGAACAAGTGGGACTATATCAAGCTGAAAAGCTTCTGTACAGCAAAGGACACCATCAGGAGAACAAAAAGACATCCTACAGTATGGGAAAATATATTCACAAATGATGTATCTGATAAGGGGTTGACATCCAAAATATATAAAGAACTCACGCACCTTAACAAACAAAAAGCAAATAATCCAATTAAGAAATGGGCAGAGGACATGAATAGACACTTCTCCAAAGAAGAAATTCAGATGGTCAACAGGCACATGAAAAGATGCTCCACATCGCTAATCATCAGAGAAATGCAGATTAAAACCACGATGAGATATCACCTCACACCAGTGAGGATGGCCAACATCCAAAACACAAACAAGAACAAATGTTGGTGAGGATGTGGAGAAAAGGGAACCCTCCTACACTGTTGATGGGAAGGCAAATTAGTTCAACCATTGTGGAAAGCAGTATGGAGGTTCCTCAAAAAACTCAAAATAGAAATACCATTTGACCCAGGAACCCCACTCCTAGGAATTTACCCTAAGAATGCAGCAGCCCAGTTTCAAAAGGACAGATGCACCCCTATGTTTATTGCAGCACTATTTATAATAGCCAAGAAATGGAAGCAACCTATGTGTCCTTCAGTAGATGAATGGATAAAGAAGATGTGGTACTTATACACAATCGGATATTATTCAGCCATAAGAAAAAAACAAATCCTACTATTTGCAACAACATGGATGGAGCTAGAGGGTATTATGCTCAGTGAAATAAGCCAAGCCGAAAAAGACAAGTACCAAATGATTTCACTCATATGTGGAGTATAAGAACAAAGAAAAAAACTGAAGGAACCAAACAGCAGCAGACTCACAGAACCCAAGAACGGACTAATAGTTACCAAAGGGAAAGGGACTGGGGAAGATGGGTGGGAAGGGAGGGAGAAGAGGGTAAAAGGGGCATTACCATTAGCAGACGTAAGGTGGGGGGGGCATTGGGAGGGCTATAGAACTCAGAGAAGACAAGTAGTGATTCTATAGCATCTCACTACGCTGATGGACAGTGACTCAATGGGGTTCGTGGGGGGGCCTGATGAAGGGGGTACTTTAATCACCATAATATTGCACATGTAATTGTAGATTAATGATACCAAAATAAATTTTAAAAAAAATTAAAAATAGAACTACCATATGATCCAGAAACTCCTCTTCTGGGAATATACCCAAAGGAAATTAAAACACTAACTTGAAAAAATAAAATTAAATAAATAATTAATTACTGCTTATCCTCACTCAGCACCAGCTGCCTGGAGGACTCCCACACTACCTGAGAGAGGAGGGTCCTAAAGAAGAAATCTGCAGGCAGGGCTTCCTGTCCCTCCTCTTTGCGACCTTGACTGGTCCTCCCCTGTCCTTGGCCTCAGTTCCCCATGTGCAAAATGTGAGCATTGAACTTGATTCTTAGAGGGGTGGAAAGTGTCTGTCACTTTGAGCCATTAAGTTCTCTGGGACGTTCAGGGACTGAGAGGAGATGGGGAGAGGGAGGGGAGCAGGGGCCACACTAGAGCCACTGCTCACGGATGGTGACGGTGTCCCAGGCCCTGTCCCAAGCGCTCTGTCTAGATCAGCTCAGTTGGTCCCCACACCATCAATATGAGGTGGGCATGATTATGACCCTGTTTATGGATGAGCAAACTGAGGAATGGGGCAGTGTGTCATGGCCAGAACACTGCTCCAGGAGATGGTGGCAGGCCTGGACCCCTTGATTTCCTGTGCAACCTTAGGGGAAGGGGCCTCACCATCCAATCTTCAAGGAAGGAGGTGGGGATATGGGAAACTGAAAGGAGTGTGAAGCCTGCCACCACCAGGAGCTGCCAGAAGTCCTTACTTGTGATGTGGCTTCTTCAGGATACGACCTGGAGGAGGTTTTATTATCTCTATTTTATAGACAAGGAAACTGCTACCCAGAGAGATTTAGACACTTGACCAATGTCACAGCAAGTTTGTGGCAGAGGCAGGATTTGAACCTAGGTCCCTCTGATTCTCTCAACTCCTCACAGGCTGCTTTAGGGGCTGGTTCACCCCACCTGGCTAGATCTGGCTGCCAGACACAGGGTGCTGTCAGGGCATCAGGCAGAGAAAGACACCCAGAAAGAGGAGCCAGGCTGTTAGGTCCTCTGTGACCCGTGGTCAAAGAGCAAAACTCAGGACAGGGTCCTGAGAAGGCAGAGGAGACTTGGAGACTCAGGGTGGGTGAGCAGCTTACAGGAAGGAGGGGACAGGAACTGGGGAGGCATCCTAGGGGTCAGGTCAGTAGGACCAAGAAGGGTGCTGAGTAGGGCAGACAAGCAGAGCATCTGTGTAGCCAGATCACCAACCTACCAGACAGCTGCCAGGTTCCCCTTGGCCTTGGCCTCTTTGACAATGGTCATCTCAGAGGCCAGAGGCAACCTTTGAACTCCTTCAGCTCCCAGCTCTCCATGGCTCCCTTTTGTGCTCAGAGGAAAAGTCTGATATTGGGGCAATGCCCACAGGCCTGCCACCATGCCACAATCTACTCCCCAGGCCACCTTGTGACCTTGTACCCCTGATCTCTCCGCAACTCATTGAGCTCCAGCCACACTGACCTCCTGCTGTTCCTCAGACAAGCTAAGCCCATCCAAGCCTCAGGACCTTTGCACTTGCTGCTCCATCGGCCAGGAACATGCTTCACTTTCCTGTAACAAGGCTGTCCCTTCACTTAATCTAGGTCTCTGCTCATAGGTCCCCTAAAGTATCACCCACTCCTGCTATCAGGCTCAGCCTCCGAACCTGCTTTACATTTCTTATCAGCGCTGACATTGTTTATGTATCTATTTGTTTTATTGTTTGTCCCTTCCCCCACGCCAAAAAAAAAGAGATATAGATAATATATGATTTCAAGTATATCCTGATTTGTACAGTGTCAGCCAGAACATGGAACCACATATGAACTGCCAATGTCTTTATCTTTTCATAATTCTTAAATAAGTTTGTCAGAAACTCCCAAGTTATGATATGAAGATCAAATTAGCCATTCTCACTCAAAGTTGCAGAGTAACCATAAACATGCTACTGGAATCCAACTGGATATTTATCTGTTCCATAGAGATCTAGTCTCATAAATGACACTGTTTGCCATAAGATTCAAAGTAAAGGTGACAAAAATAACACAAAAGGGTTGTGCAGGGTATTGGGCATGTTCTTGTGATAGCTTCAATAAAGTAATTTCCATAGTAGTTTCATTTAAAACACAGGCCACAGTGAAAGAATATTTCTAGTCCTAGAATATTATTTTTGTATAACTAAAATTGTTTCTATTGACATGTTTTTTAGGATCTTAATTTAGTCTTTGGATACCCAGAGCTGTATTATATATGCACTTCACATATTACATAGTATGTAACTTTATATTATGCATGGAATCAAATTATATATATAATATGTAATATAAATATAATATATATGCAAAAATGTTGGCCACTTTTATTTTATAGGGTAAATAAAACAGTTCACTGTGCTCTTTTCATACAGAAAAAAGCATACATATATATATGTGAAAAAGTATTGCTTACTTTTTCTATTAAATTTTTCTTTGCCATAACATAGCTAGCATAGCAAGCATCCAATAAATATCAATTGGTTATTTGGTTCTTTAAAATTATCGAATTTCTAGGTCCAGATGAAATTATATAGATAATATTCTGGCCATGAATTTTATAAAATTCAACTTAGTCTGATTACTTTCACGAAAATTTACCTTTTATTTTACTTAGGTTAGCTTATAAGGTAATATTTTCAAAAAAGTAGAAACAACATATAAACAATGAAATATTTGAATGTAATACATAAATTATGATTTGATTAATCTGGGGTAATATAGAATATACTTTTCAGTTTAAAAGATATCGAATAGAAAAATGATATCATTATTATAACACAAAATTTGAGAAATTTGAAACATGACTAATACTCTTTAAACTGGCTTAAAAATTTACTTGGACATGAATAATGGCTTAAATTTGATGACAAAAATTACACAAACATGTAAAGCTATATACATATTATATTACTCTAACAGTACAACACAAAACAAACTAATGATTCAAATAGGTAAGCATTGGTACTACATTGACATAGACATAGACACTAAATTAAACTTTTTACCAATTAAAAGATTAAGACACTTAGTCCTATTTCAGGAACAATTCAACCAAAAGTAACAGAAACCACAACTGCATTGAACATTCAAGAAGTGCTTTTGGTAGGTTCACCATGATCTTAGAAAGAATTTGACTACAGCAGGAGTTGAAAGAAGATTAAAAGCCCAATTTTTCTGCTTGTCTGCTGTCCACAGGATTGTCCAGCTAACCACAACAAAAAGCCTACATGACAAACATAATTCCAGTGAAGAAATTTTCAACATTCTTTAAAAATATTCAACTTATTTTAAATGTTTTATTTAAATATTTTTAAATATTCAATTATTGTTAAAGACCAAGGAATTCTTTTAAAATATTTCATTTTTGAATGTCTATAATATAATTAGCTAACTACTGAATATCTGTGGTGGGAATTATTGTTTTCTTTCTTAAATATTTATGTATAAGGTTTTCTTTTGATCCAGTCTCTTAGACACTTGCTACATAGCACAGATTTAATGGATATTTTCTATGCTCAATATGAGGAAAGTTGATTTTGCACATTATTGAATTGGAAATCATTCATCTATAGAGAAATCATCTGTGCATTAAGCAGCATGACTTTATTTTATTACACTTGATATACACGAGGGAGTGAAGTGATCATGGCTAGTATCATTAAACAGATGGAGGTGAATATTTCTGCTACCCTTTGTAATTCAGGGGTGTCCTTTCTTATACTTCAGAACTAAGTTTAACCTAAAGAATAACTATAAATTTAATGGTCATCCGTTTTCTATTAGAATAAGGAATTTCAGTACCATTTCACTTACCGATGAGAACAAGTCAGATAAATCAAAAATCTCAGTACCTAAAAAGAATCATGTTAATAAGTATTTAAAAACAAAAACAGATGCTTCCGGGAAGATGGCGACATGAACAGACCGGCAGAAAAATTCCTCCCAACATTATATTTATTCACGATAACACAGCAAATACAACTATTCCTAAAAGAGAGACTAGAATACAAAAGAAAGCACACAGCGTGCAGCTACCCTTGAGAGAGGACTCGGCACCCGGCGAGGAAGGTAAGATATGGAGCCGCGACCCAGCAGGACCTGAGCACTCCCTCACGGCAGCACACCAGCGGAAGGAGAGGATTCAGAGCCGGGAGGAAGTGGAAGTCTGCTCCGGGAGCACCGACACACAGAGCGTGGTGTAGAGGAGATTGGAAAGACAGAGGGCACAGGGTCTCAGCAGAAAACGCGCCAGTTGCCTGCAGCAGGCTCCGGAAAGGAAACGAAAAAAAAGGGAAGAAAAGAGCACACTATTTCTCAGTGGTTTTAATGGGACAGGAGCCCAGCGGAGGGGCCGGATCACCCCAGAACACCCAGTCCAGCAGGATGGGAGTCCTGGGGAGCTTTGGACCCCTTAGCTGGCGACTGGGAGAGGAGGGCCGCACTTAAGACCCCCACGGAGCTCAACAGCCTCCCATAAGTTCCCACCCCGGCCAGAGCTATAAAGGGCCTTGCGGAGTGGCGCGGGCATGGCTCTAGAATAGTGGAGCAACAGCGCCACCTACAGCATTCACACGGAACCCGCTCCCGGTGGGCGTGCTCTTTTTTTTTAGTTGTTTTTTTCTTCCCTTTCTTTTTTTCTTTCCCTTCTTTTTTTATTATAACTATTTTTTTCTTTTTGTTCTTTTCCTTTTTAAAGTCATAAAGACCCCAGCTGACATACGTGGCAACTACGAGCAACCAATTCTATAGCCATGAAAAGACAGAGGAATATGGTAGAGACAAAGCTTCAGACCCAGACAATCCCAGAGAGAGAACCTGAAGGGATGGACATGCACAGTCTTCCTGAAAAAGAACTCAGAATAAAAGTCATAGCCATGCTGACGGATCTACAGAGAATGTGCAAGAGCTGAGGGAGGAAGTGAGGAAAGACTATGCAGAAATGAGACAAGCCATTGACGGGCTTACCAGCAGACTGGATGAGGTCTCAGAGACTGTGAATGGATTAGAAAATAGAGAACAGGAATACAGAGAAGCTGTGGCAGAGAGAGATAAAAGGATCTCTAGGAATGAAAGAATATGAAGAGAACTGTGTGACCAAATCAAATGGAACAATATTCACATTATAGGAGTACCAGAGGAAAGAAGAGAGAGAAAAAGGGTAGAAAGTGTCTTTGAAGAAATAATTGATGAAATCTTTCCCATGCTGGGGAAGGAAATGGTCTCGCAGTCCATGGAAACCCACAGATCTCCCAACACAAGGGACCCAAGGAAGACAACACCAAGACACATAATAATTAAGATGGCAAAGATCAAAGATAAAGACAGAGTATTAAAGGCAGCTAGAGAGAGAAAAAAGATCACCTACAAAGGAAAACCCATCAGACTATCATAAGACTTCTCAACAGAAACCTTACAGGCCAGAAGAGAATGGCATGATATATTTAACATAATGAAACAGAAAGGACTCGAACCAAGAATATTGTATCCAGCACGATTATCATTTAAATATGATGGAGGGATTAAACAATTTCCAGACAAATGAAAGTTGAGAGAGTTTGCCTCTCATAAACCACCACTACAGGATATATTAAACGGACTGCTCTAGAGGGAAGCACCCCTAAGGCTAAAAAGATGTCACCAGAGAAAATAAAATCACAGAAAAGAAAGAAGACCATCCAAATACTAACTAAAGGCAAAGAATAAAACACCTAATATATAAAGAATGGAGGAGGAAGAATAGGAAGGGAGAGAAAAAGAAACATCAGACAGTATTCAAAATAACTTAAAAAGAAAGTTAAGTTAGATTCTTAGATAGTAAATAAGCAACTCTTGAACATTTGGTAACCATGAATCTAAAGCCAGCAATGGCAATAAGTACATATCTATCAATAATCACCCTAAATGTAAACAGATTGAATGCACCAATCAAAAGACACAGAGTAACAGAGTGGATAAAAAAGCAAGACCCATCTATATGCTGCTTACAAGAGATTCACCTCAAACCCAAAGATATACACAGACTAAAAGTGAAGGGATGGAAAAAAATATTTCAAGCAAACAACAAAGAGAAAAAAGCAGGTGTTGCAGTACTTATATCAGATAAAATAGACTTCAAAACGAAGAAAGTAGCAAGAGATAAAGATGGACAGTACATAATGATAAAGGGGTGAGTCCAACAAGAGGATATAACCATTATAAATATATATGCACCCAACACAGGAGCATCAGCATATGTGAAACAAATACTAACAGAAGTGAAGGAGGAAATAGACAGCAATGCAATTATTCTAGGAGACTTTAACACGCCACTCACTCCAAAGGATAGATCAACCAGGCAGAGGATAAGTAAAGACACAGAGGCACTGAACAACACACTAGAACAGATGGACCTAACAGATACCTACAGAACTCTGCACCAAAAAGCAACAGGATACACATTCTTCTCAAGTGCACATGGAACATTTTCCAGAATAGACCACATTCTAGGCCACAAAAAGAACCTCAATAATTTCAAAAATATTGAAATCCTACCAACCAACTTCTCAGATCACAAAGGTATAAAACTATAAATAAAGTTTAGGAAGAAATCAAAA
>JAQQAC010022890.1:0-10601 GCA_029783875.1 Phataginus tricuspis
GGGGGGGCCCAGGTGAGCAGGCAGAGGAACTAGCTGGCTATGAGGCCGAGGATGAGGCTGGGATGCGAGGGCCAGGACCCAGAGATGGTTCCCCACTCCTCGGAGGCTGCAGCGACAGTTCTGGAAGTCTTCGAGAGGAGGAGGGGGAAGACGAGGAGCCCTTGCTGCAGCTGAGCACCCCGGGGGGCTCGGAGCCTGAGCCTGTGGCCAAGCCAGTGTGGAGGGGCCCATCCTTGAGGGGTCCTGAAGCCGGGGGCCTGACGGAAGAGCGTGAGGAGGCTGCTGCAACCGAGAGGCCCGCCCAGCCGGTGAGACTCCCTCCATCCCTGCTCTGGGCCCAGAGTCTCTGCTCCTTTCTGGCCCCTCTTCTGCTCAGAACCTTGCCTCTCATCCTTTGCAGGCCTCTTTCTGGTCCTCTGAGGGGCTTTGATTTGGACTCAACTTCCTCTATGACTGCCTCTATTGGATCATACCCCATCTCAAAAAAAATAGAGAACTTGCAAGCTAGAAGGAACCTTAATGACGTTCATGTCCAACTCCCTCAGTTGACAGATGGGGGAGCTGAGGCTCAGAGCACTTAAAGTAACTAGCCCAAGGTTACAAACTAATAATTAACGGCAAAGCCAGAGCATTTCGCCTGGTCTTCTTCCATATCGTTTCCAGCTCCCAGTTTCCTACTCTACCCCCATCCCACCTCCACACTTTCTCTCTTTGGTGCCCAGAAATAAAAAAGGAAAAGCTTGTTCCCTCCCTACTCTGACTCTCCCTCCCTCTCTTGGGAAGAGGGGAAATGGGAAAGAAGGCAGAAAACCAGGAGGGGCAGAGTTTCCCCAGAACCGTTCTACGCTGATTGGACTCCAGGCCTTCTCTTGTTTCCTAGCAACCACATCCTCACCCCTTCATCCCTCTCTGCTTTACTGCAGTACCAGCTACTGCTGCCAAGTCGTCTGCTAAGGCCAGGTGCCTTCTGCCTGGGCCACGTGACTTGCTGGTGGGCGGAGAGTGGAGGCAGGAGGGAGGAAGTGCTGCTCCTGACTTGAGGGAGGCGGAGGGAAAGAGGGGCCCGGCCTGGGAGAAGAAGGGTGCTGTGCGATCTAAAACAAAGACTGGAGATTCCCCTGCCCTGGGTTTTGAGGAGAGGTGCCTGGGACTCTTTGGCTTTGCCACCTCAGCCAGGCCAGGAAGGTGGGACCTGCCACGGAACCTGGTCCTCGGGGACTAAGACTGCATTTCGTTTCCCCTGTCTCTCTAGGGAGCTGCCAACCCCCTGGTGGTGGGAGCCGTGGCTCTCCTGGACCTTAGCCTGGCATTCCTGTTCTCCCAGCTCCTCACGTGAGGCTCCTGCCTGGCCGAGTTCTGGCTTCGGTTGCTGCCTAGACACGTCCTTGGCCTGCCTTTTTCTCTTTCCCCCTGACTGTACCCCCTCCTATCTTTCTTCCCCTTCACCCTTTCTTTTCTCTACCTTTGTTTTTGTCTATTGCTTTTCCGTTCCCTCTCCTTTGAGATGCTCTCATTTATTCTGGATCTGTTTCTGTCTTCCTAACTCCCTTCTCCTGTCCCCCTTCCCTCTCTCTCTCTCTCTCTCTCTCTCTCTAGATTGTTTACATATGAAGGGCTTTTCTCACTCAGAGTTGCTCTCTTCTCTGAGACACACAAATCTAAGTCAGACGTTTGCCCCACACCCTCCCCGCCTTTTCTTTAGACCTAACTTTTATGAGTTTGGGGATTTGGTGTCCTGAGGAGTCTCCTGGAAGCTGAGTAGAAAGAGAGAGAAAATAAAGAAGGGGTGACTGTATGCGGGGCAAGCTACTGGCTCAAGGGGCCTGTTGTCCATCTGAGGCCTAGTGAAAAAGCCAGAGGAGATGCAGCCTCCATCTCTGACTCTGGAGGAACCTGTGTCCCGTCCAAGCCCTGAGCTAGGTTTGCCTGACTCCAGCCTTCCCTGAAGGAGCTAAGGGAAAAGTCGAATGCCTCCCCACCATCTCTTACTTTCCTCAACAGCCAGCCCCTCACCCAGCCCCCCAGGGTGGCGTGCCATGTTAAGAGCAATGTGTAGAGCGATGTTTACGGTGCAGCCAAACCCACCCACTGACTCTCCAACCCTTCTCTCTCCCCCTAAAAGTTGATTTGGTTGGTCTCGACTCACTTGTGGCCTCTGATTGAATTTCTAAGGGGCCCGAAGAAGACATTTCCACTGCAGAGGATTAGAGGAGCTTGAGCAAGGACCCCACTTCCCAGCTCCAGCAGCTGTGGTGTGGGGAGGCCCAGCTCCATTCTGGGGAATGGGACCATAGGAGAAAACAGACTCACAGGGCAGCTGAAACTGTGACGAGCTGAGTCGTCTCTAAATGGGTTATATCCCTTCCATCACATCAGAATCTTGTGAAATGGGAAAACAACAGAAAGAGGGGATCGAAGGAAGCCAATCTCACATACTTTCCAGGCAGGGTGGAGGTGGGGGTCAAGCCAGGGTGAGAGGCGGACAGAGAGCCCTGTTTGAGGTGGTGGCCGATCCCTGGGGGCAGGAAGCCCTAGTAAGGGGACTGTAGGGTCCCCAGGGGGTCTTTTCTCCCTCCCCTGCATGAGGCGGTGGCGGCTGCCTTCCAACCCCTCCCTCCAGGAATGGCCTTGCCTGGGAACGCCCACCACACACCCCCTCTTCTTTTTTTCTAGTCAAACTGTTCACTCCCTGGCCTGCCTCCCCTCCTTCCTCTCCTCTCAGCCTTTACTTCTGATTTCTATTTCATGGAATTTGGGATTGGAGTTAAACTACAACAGTGCCGCCAACACCAAGTCTTGCAGGAAAAAAAAATAAACAAAGAAATTTAACAAAAAATATATTAATAAAAAAGTTCAAAAAAGGCGGGGACTGTCATCTCCTTTGGGGTGCGATGGTTTCAAACACAGCTGAGGGTCTCAGGGTGGTAAGAAGGTACGAAGAGCCCTTGGGGAGCCCCAGGCCTGTTACCGCCGCGCCGCTCCTGTGCGGGTAGGGGCTCCGGGCCCCGCGGACGCCAAGTGCAGAGGCCCGAGGTCCGAGGGTTCCAGGCAGCGAGGCCGAGCGGCCCGGGAGGGGCGGGGAGAGGGGCGGGCCCGGCAGAGCCCAGCCCCCGCCAGCCCGGTACCGGGAAGCGCCAGCGGGAGAGGCGCCGAGTGGAAGCCGAGGCCAGGTGAGGCTGGCGTCCCGGTGCGGGGCAGCTGAGGCCGCCTGGGATGTGAAAGGGGGCTGGAAGCCCATGGAAGACATATCGCGGGGCTCGGGAAGGAAAGGAACCCAGCTGGGGACGGGAAGCTAGGCGGGGGCAGAGGGCGAGGAAGAAAACGGGCGGGTCCCGGCGCATGCTCAGTAGGGAAGGGCGCGAGGTGGGGCGGGGACGCCCGCGGTCTGGGATCTCCTGCGGCGAGGTGGGGGCGAGACCGGGAGAAACGCAGGGGTACAGGTAAATGCCCCAGCTTTTGGGATAGCTGTGGCGCCCGGGCCCTCGGGATCTTAACACGGGGCGATCCTGAGCAGAAAGCCAGCATTCCCGGCCAGAGAGGTTTAAAACCCTCTCCATTTCCGGGATCTGACCGCCCCCCCCCACCCCCCAGAATGGTGATACCTTCGCTGAAGCTTCAAGAACTAATCGAGGAGATTCGTGGGGCCAAGACCCAGGCCCAGGAGAGGGAGGTGATCCAAAAGGAGTGTGCCCACATCCGGGCCTCCTTCCGCGATGGGGACCCTCTGCACAGGCACCGCCAGCTGGCCAAACTGCTCTACGTCCACATGCTGGGCTACCCCGCCCACTTTGGACAGGTACCGGGCAGGGATTCCTCCATAGGCCTCGGACGCCTTCACCTATTTGGGCCCTTAGGTTTTTATTACATGGGATTTCTGAGACCGTCCTCAGCATGCACCACTGACCTCCTTTCCTTTTACAATTGCCATAGGTTATCAGCAGGACTGAGCCCTTCATTCTCTGGCCACTCCCATTCAAGGCATCTCCTCCTTTCCTCTCCCATCCTCCTACTCCTAGTTCCTCGAAAGTACCCACTAACTATGAGTCTCTTAAGCTTCGCCCCTTGTTGAAGGAAGGCTGATAGGATATGGTGCCACCACAAGTTAATCTGGTGTTAAGAAGGAAGACAGAAAAGGGGTGTTTGTGCCTCTGGTTTCACCCCTACCCCTTCCTGGTCTGCCCTCTTTTCCATAGATGGAGTGCCTGAAACTGATCGCCTCCCCCAGATTCACAGACAAGAGGGTGGGCTACCTGGGTGCCATGCTTCTACTGGATGAGAGGCAGGATGCCCACCTGCTCATTACCAACAGCATCAAGAAGTGAGAGTTCTGGGAAGCACTTGTAATCAGGGAGATGGGAGAGTGGGACACTGGGAAATCCCAGGGGGCTGCCTGCTGTGAGGCTCTGGGAAGAACTGGATTTCTCAGAGGCTTGACTGACCACCCTCCCAACTCTGCAGTGACCTGAACCAAGGGATTCAGGCTGTTCAAGGCCTGGCCCTATGCACTCTGAGCACCATGGGCTCTGCTGAGATGTGCCGGGACCTGGCCGCTGAGGTGGAGAAACTGCTTCTGCAGCCCAGCCCCTATGTACGCAAGAAGGTGAGAGGCAGGACACTCGGCATTTGCCCCTCCAGAAACTGTCCCTTGTTTGCCATGGTGGAGGTGGGGGATGTCACATTCCGGCAGACCCCTGCCCTATCTGAGCCCCAGACCGCTGCAGGCTGTTCTGACTGCAGTGCACATGATCCGGAAGGTCCCTGAGCTCTCCAACATCTTCCTCCCACCCTGTGTCCACCTGCTTCATGAACGCCACCATGGTAAGGCCACAGAGCTCCCCATCCCCGGCCTCCGCTCTGGCTTTGGACAGAAGTGAGCAATGGGGACACCAGCACATAGGAGGATAGCCCGTGAACACAGTCGCACACAGGCAGTAGGCTCCGTGTCCCTGACCCGTCATTCACTTCCCCAACCTTCACCCCAGGCATCCTGCTGGGCACCATCACATTGATCACGGAGCTCTGTGAACGAAGCCCTGCAGCCCTCAAGCACTTTCGAAAGGTGAGCTGGTGAAGGGGCAGGCTGTGGGCCAGGAAAAGAGGGGCCGTGGGTTGGAATGGAGCAGAAACCACAGAGCATTAGGGAGAATGCCCAGACAAGGCTGTACTCCCCTTCCAGGTGGTGCCCCAGTTGGTGCAGATCCTCCGGACCCTGTTGATGACAGGATGCTCCCCAGAGCATAGCATATCTGGAGTCAGCGACCCCTTCCTGCAGGTAGGTTCACCTTTCCCTGTTACAGCCCCGGAACAAAGCTTAGCAGTGAGCCCATGGCCAGGGGTCACCCAGAGAACACTTTGGCTCACTCAGTGTCTGGAGCAGGAGGGTGGCAGACACAGGACTGCCCAAGTCATGGAACCAGTACAGGGAACCAGTGCCTGAAGGTCAGAAAGTCCAGTTTGGTAACAATAAAAAAACAAGCCTATCCCCAAGTCCCCTGGCCTCACATACCTCCGATGCCCTCCTGGGGGCCAAGGGACCTGTGGGGAAGGGGCAGGGAGGCTCTATGGGACCAGCCGGACCCTCACAACGCTCTCCTCACTGTCGGGCTTGCCTCCTCAGCCCCATCACTCCTTACCCACTGAACCTCTCCACCTTTCCACCTTCAACACAAACCCAGGTCCAGATCCTTCGTCTGCTTCGAATTATGGGCCGGAACCATGAGGAGAGCACTGAAATTATGAATGACTTGCTGGCCCAGGTAGGGAACTGGGAAGGGGCCTCTGATTAGGTGGGTGGCTCTGTAATCCCTGGGCATCCCTCACATGCTTACTTAAAATTGCTGTGGCCCTGTAGGCTCTGATCTTCAGGAGAGGAACACAGTCTCAGTGTGGTAGCCCCCGACATACATAAAAGCTCAGGGAATGTCATTAGATGGTTGAGGGATGACCTGGTAGAGGCCTTCTAGATACCTGAGAAGAGGACAGAACCCCTTATGGATGTATCTTCTCCCAAACCCATTCAGGTGGCCACTAACACAGACACCAGCCGAAATGCAGGCAGTGCGGTCCTGTTCGAGACAGTTCACACCATCATGGACATCCGCTCTGCTGCTGGTCTGCGGGTACCCTCCCATATGCCTCTCTCACTGGCCCACCCACAACCCCAGCCAGCCAGACAGGCCCTGTGCCGGGTTTCTCCTCCCACCTCATCCTGCTCCATGCAGCCCCTATTCCTGAATGAGCAGGTTGCTCCTTCCCTGACTGTCCCCAACCCCTGCCTCCCATAGGTTCTAGCTGTCAACATTCTTGGCCGCTTCCTGCTCAACAGTGACAAGAACATTAGGTAACAGTCCCGGGTGTCTGGCTGGCTGTGCCTCTGAGCCCCTGGCCCCGTGCCTTCCTTCTTTCAGAGTCTCCTGACTCATCCACCTCTTATCCCATCACCCAAGGCAGGACAGGGCAGGGAGGGGGCTGATGGCCATGGCATGAGCAGGCCTCTTCCACTGTGGCCAGGTATGTCGCCCTGACGTCGTTGCTGCGGCTGGTGCAGTCCGACCAGAGCGCTGTGCAGCGGCACTGGCCCACCGTGGTGGAATGTCTGCAGGAACCCGATGTCTCCCTCAGCCGGTGAGCAGGCACAGCACGTGGTGGCCGAGACCCAGACCAGCTCAGAGCAGCGGGCGTAAGGGGACTAAGGAGACAGGTGCCTGGCAACGGGAGGGCCTAAGGCATGTCTCGGGGTGACCCGGACATTGTGTAGACACACTTCCTTCTGCTGCCAGGCGAGCCCTGGAACTGAGCTTGGCTCTGGTGAATAGCTCCAACGTGCGAGCCATGACACACGAGCTGCAGGGCTTTCTGGAGTCCTGCCCTGCTGATCTACGGGCTGACTGTGCCTCGGGCATCCTGTTGGCAGCAGAGAGGTGAGGTGACAGGTGCCCAGGAGACAGAGGGTAGAATCTGGGGAGGGTCAGCACCAGGGCTGAAGAGCCCCATGTCCCTTAGGTTTGCCCCAACCAGGCGGTGGCACATAGACACCATCCTACGCGTGCTGACAACGGTGAGGCAGGGACTGCTCTGAGGCTGGGTGGGAGTGGACAGCACTCACCACGCTGATGGGGCTGCACCACCATCTCCAGGCGGGCGCCCACGTACGGGACGACGCGGTGGCCAGCCTGATCCAGCTGATTGGTGGTGCCCAGGAACTACATGCCTACTCTGTGCGCCGCCTCTACAGCGCCCTGGCAGAGGACATGTCCCAGGTGCTTTCCCACCACCCAGGCTGCCCTCCCCACCTTCCTGGGCTACCTGCTCCCTACACCTGACTCCCGTCTGCTTTTCCTTCAAGCTCACAGTTACTTACTTAATGGAGGAAACACTCAAGGTCAGAGCCCTTTTAATTAGAACACCTGGACTTCTGTCCCGGCTTGGTACCTGCTGGCTGTGTAACCACAGATGACTTGTTTACTTTTCTTCATGCTCAGTGTACTCAGCTTTCTACGCTATCTTCACGGAGCGGTCTTGAGGACCAAATGAAATAGATAAAAGTTCTTTCTGCATGTCTTAGGTTTTATTACTAGTTTGAATGCTGAGTGACTTAACAGATGTCAGCCAGTATCTGTAGCCCCCTTCCCACCTTACTGAAGTGGGGTGCTTAGACACCATCCACCGCTTCGCATGGGAGGGAGCCTTTCTGTCCTTGCTGCACCCCTTGTGGTTGGGCCATGCAGTTCAGAAGCTTGGCCACCAGAGGGCAGAGGAAGCCCAGGAGCCAGGACAGCTGGAGACAAACGCTAACATAACTGCTCCTTGTGCCAAGGCCCTTCCCTTTCCCTACTCTTCCAAACCCCACCGTCTGTGCACCGCCTTACGGGATGTGTCAGGGTCTGGAAGTGAGAGGACCCAGACACTGGCCCAGCACGTTTCTTACTCCGTGCAGCAACCACTGGTGCAAGTAGCAGCCTGGTGCATCGGGGAGTTCGGGGACTTCCTACTGGAGGGTAGCTGTGAGGAAATGGAGCCCCTTCAGGTGGGACCTGCTTTGGGGGCACACTGAGAAGGGACTTGGCAGGGCTGGCCCCAGGTTAACCACCTGTGTGTCACTCCCTCCCCACTCCTCCCAAAGGTGGAGGAAGAAGAGGTGCTAGCCCTGCTGGAGAGGGTGCTGCAGTCCCACATGTCCCTGCCAGCCACCCGAGGGTATGCACTCACAGCCCTCATGAAGCTCAGCACGCGGCTTCGTGGGGATAGCAAGTAAGAAGGGCTCCCGGCCCTGCCCAGAGACCCTCTGGCCGCATCCAGTGAGATGGCCCTTGCCCACCAGTTTCTCAGTTTCTCTGCAGGCACACACCCAAAACCCCAGTCCTCAGGTTCCTCCCCCTTCTGAGCTGAGTGTCATGGGCATCTCCGTCCTGTGGGGCTTCCCCCTTCCCTGCCCTGTCCTGGAGTTGAAAGGTGCTGGCAGATGGCGAGTCCTACTCACACCCAACCTTGTGGCCCAGCCGCATCCGCCAGGTGGTGTCCATCTATGGGAGCTGCCTGGACGTGGAGCTGCAGCAGCGGGCCGTGGAGTATAACACGATCTTCCGGAAGTACGACCACATGAGGTGTGAGCCGCACTCTGCCATGATATAGGACCCAAGCCCCTGCCTTCTTCCTACATGTCTTCTCCCCAGTGTCCTTTTCTGAGTAGAGGCCTCATCCTCCTACCTACAGTTCATTGAAGCTAAGCTGGCTTCCAGGTTCCCTTACTCATCTGAAAACCACTAACAGTACGCCATCTAGGAAAACAGAGGGGCACTTCCAACCCACCATGTTCTTACACCTCCCACGTGCCTCTTGTGAAAAGCCCAGGGTCCGCCCCGAGGGATACACCTGAATTCCATTCTCCCAGGGCTGCTGTCCTGGAAAAAATGCCTCTTGCAGAGCGAGGTGGCCCTCGGGCTGATGAGGAAGCAAAGGAAAGCGAAGAAGTCCGTCCTTCAGAAGCAGCCCCTGTCCCCACAGAGCCCCAGGTGAGGAGGCTGGAAGCCACAGAGGGAAGAGGACTTGGGCTTCCACACAGCCCTGACCCTGTTGCCCTTTCCCCCAGGCCTCCCGGCTCTTGGATCTGTTAGACCTTCTGGATGGCCCATGTGGGGCTGCCCAGCATCCACCCCCCGTGGATCCCACCCCAGGCGGCGCTTTAGCCCGCCTCCTGGACCGTCCCTGTGCTCCTCCAGCCCCTGGTAGGCCTCGGCAGAGGGGAGAGGGCAGATGTCTTGAGGGGTTGGAGGGTGGAAATGTGTGGCTGCTTCTTAGCCTGAAGACCAAGGGCCGTGCACCCTCTTCCCTGCTGTGTGCTCCCATCACACCAGCATCTTGGCAGGTAAAAGGGCTCAGTGGCTTGTGCCGGCCCCCTTCTAGACACCCCTCCATGTCTTCCTCTTGTTCCGTACTTGTTAATGGCCTGTAGGGCCCTGCGCGCCCCAAGCCCATCGCATACACTTGGCCACTGCGCACTCCTGGCGCCTCAGCTCCTCAGACCCTCTCCTCCAGCCCTCGGCAGTTCATGCTGCTTTCACGTAGAACGTGCTTTCTCCAGCACAAACCACCAGCTCGTTCTCACTCTTCCGGCCCCAGCTAAAATGTCTGATCCTTCCCTCACCGCTTCTATGTAGGTTAGGTCCTCCCAGTTAGTCTGGCATAGTTTATTTCCTTCGTAGCACCAATTATGGCCTGTGATTATCTTGGTGTTTTCTTGTTTCTTGTTTCTCTCCCTCCATTAGACTATAGCTCCAACAGGAACTTATCTTCTTGTCCACTTGGTCATCCGTGTCTCGAGCAGCGCCCTGCACCCCACTGCGGGCACTCACCTGATTGTTGCCGAACGAATACCTGAACTCATCTTCAGCCCGTACGCTGAGCTGCTTCCCTCTCCCTACTCTAGCTCCCATCCCAAATCTCAAAGTGTTTGAGCGCCAAGGACTACAGCTGAATCTGTCTTTTGTTCGACCCACTGAAACCCCTGCTGTGCTCTTAATCACTGTCACTGCTACCAACACCTCAAGTGGTGATGTCACCCACTTCGTCTGCCAGGCTGCTGTGCCCAAGGTTTGTAGGAGACCAGGACTCAGTAATGCCCAGGGCACTCTGGGAGAAAAGGCCACTAAATAGAGGAACTGGGTAGGAGAGAGAATGAATGAGATAGGAAGGGAGTGACATGCAGTGACAAGCACTCGGGGAGTTCGGGAAGAGCGTGAGACCACTGAGTGCGGAGGGGTTGCCTGAGCCCAGCTTGCTGCCTTACTGTGCTCTGCCCCAACCTCCTGTCTTCAGAGTTTCCAGCTGCAGCTGCAGGCCCCCAGTGGGGACACGATTCCAGCCCAGGGTGGCCTTCCAATGACCCAGCTCCTCCGAATCCACAATCCTAACAAGGTGAGCTGAGAAGCGCCCTATGGATAAGATCCGGGGACAGGAGATGTCAGAGGTGCTAACCCCGGTCTCTGTCTCCTATTTCTAGGCCACTTTACGTCTAAAGCTGCGCCTTACCTACAACCACTTCGGCCAGTCAGTGCAGGAGATCTTTGAGGTGAACAACTTGCCTGTGGAGACATGGCAGTAAC
>JAQQAC010022894.1:0-10667 GCA_029783875.1 Phataginus tricuspis
GGGGGGGCCTGGGTGAGGGGTTCAGCCTGACCCGAGCAGCCAGGAAAAGTGCTCTGGACCCAGCACCTTTTGACCCAAAGCCTGGAAGGTTGAGCAGGAGCTAGTGAGGCAGGAGGTGGAAAGTCGGGGACTCAGGCTGGAGAACCCCATGTACCGAAGCCCAAGGCAAAGAGCATGATTTTCCCTTCTCACTGTGTTTATCTGGATTTGGAAATTTCACAGGATAAAGTAAAGATGGAAATGAGATGGAAACATTTTATATTTTTCTCTTTTCTTAGGACAGACTTTTTATGCATATATTTTATTTCCTGAATATCAATGCATTAAGTTTTCTGTCATATTTAATAAGATCAGTTAATTCTATCATTTGGAAGTTAAAACGTGGGGACTCGGGACCAAATGTTTTCTCCCTGCCTTTCATTCTGCCCTCTCAGTCTCTTCTGATCTCCCTCCTGGGCCAGGCTATCACAGACTCGGAGTGGGGGTTGGCACTCAGCCATCCAAGCTGCCGGCCCCCTGGTCCCCACCCTGAGCCATGCACACTGGGTCCTCTGGCCTGTCCGACATTCGGCTTCCGTAGCTGCTCCCCAAATCTCCCTCCAGCTCAGGGCCTAAGGCAGACACCTGAGTCTGCCAGTGTTTCCTCTGCGGGGCACTAGGAAGATACAAGTAGAACTCTGGTTTTGCCTTGCACTTGTCAAACCAGGTTGTATTTTAAATGACCAAGTGGCTGGGAGGAGTATCTTGGCCTATGTAGGGGGTGCATCCTTCATGTACGTACGTCCTCGAAATGCATCCGTCAGAACAATTGTCTATAGGAAGATAAGGATCAAGGGCCTAGTCATTTTTTTCAGAGTGCCTCGTAGAGTGGCTCCCTGATATCTCCCCGCAAATGACTGTGGCCCCAAGCTTGTAGGAACAGATCATTGAGGCATCTACGTATTCCGTCCTTACGGGGTGGGGGGAGACCTGGAATGTCAACCTGCCTCTAGAAGTCCTCGCATGCCCTGCCCAAAGCTGATGCCTTCACTTCTTCCAGGGAGAAACTTTTATGTCTTCTTGGCACCAGACGGAGAATTACAAGGTCACTTTCTGCAAGATGCGAGGCCATGTCATAAGCAGTTAATGTAATGAAAGTGAGCAGCAAGACGCCCCGGCGGCTGTGAGTGCAAACACTGTGGCACACACACGGGCAGCCCTCCCTGGGGCTGCTGGCCCTCCTGGCCTGGAGGTGTGCCCGACCTGACATGGGGTGCCCCTGGGGCCAGCGGGTGGTGTGCTAACGGGGAGGGTGGGCACACTGTGAACACGAGTCTGACCAGAAGACTGGCTCTGTCCCAAACACTCAAAAATCAAAGGCTCCGTCCCAAACACTCAAAATCAAAGGGTAAACTAAACGACTGTGACGATCAATGTTTTTAGAGACATGCTGTCCTTGAGATAAAAAGTTCACCAGTAATTGTGCTTTGGATTGTATCTGAAAAGCAAGAGTAGAGGCTTGAGAATGAAATTCCCTGATGTTACTTCCTGATAAAGGGAACAGGCACATTTATATTTGTTCATGGAAGCAGTTTTTATGAGCTCAGCTGGACAACAGTCTTATATCTTGTTTTTTTAAAACCTGCAGAGGAAGGTCCGTCAGATGAAATGTTGTGAACCATATACCCACCTTCCACCTGTATTTATTATTGGGATGCCGCTTTCCAGCAGCCACACAAGACTGCTGAGGCTTCCTGGCCAGCTGACTCGGGTTCTCGTTCATCTTTGTATCTCTAGCGCATAGCATAGTGCCTGCAGTTCCCTTGGTGTTCAGCAAATATATTTTGAGTGGATGATGAAACAAACGTAGATTTATTAGAATTTTCCTGTAGCCCCATGTCTAGAAGTGGTCAATTTTCATTTACTTTCTTCTAAACTGCAGAACATAACCTGGTTACGACTTGGGGGTATGATTTTAAATGTAATGTCCTGTTTTTTAAAACATACTTTTGTTGTTTTTGAAAGTGAAAATTTATAGTTTTCTCTTAGATAATCTAACTTTGTTGATGGAGGCAAGGAGCAACCTGGAAAACCATCCATTTCTTTGATAGTAAATTGTGTTGCTTTCATTGGGCCTGATTTCATAATCACAGGACTAATCATTGGACTTGGATGGGGTTGACAATCTAACCCTTCCCCGAACAATCTTACAGTTGGCTGTACGCTGTGCTGCTCTAAATTGGAAATTTATCCTGGACAATCAGAAAGTGTGGAGCAATGGGGTGCATGGACCTGGGTCCCTAACTCAGACCTGTTGGGAGGATGAAACTCAGTGAATGAGACAGAGCCCCTCGTATTCCTATGGAAGTGGTGTAACTTTTCTAGAAGAACTGCAGACAATGAATCTTACATTACAATCTGATCCGTAACAAGGTTCAAAGGGGAAGTTCTGTTGATGCTCTCCAACCATAGGTGAGGCCAGTAGGGATGTTGTATGTAATATAGGCAGCATTTGTAGACCTTTGTAACAAAATGCTTTCAGAACACATTTTTCCTTTTGAGAAATATTCTTAATAACTATTACAAATCATGTTAAGAAAAACCCTTTAAATGAGCTTTTTCAGTTTTTTTACCCCTCGACCACCATTTGAAAGAATAGAGCACTCTTCTTCCTAGACCTGTGGTCTGGAGTTTTCCCTTCATTTCCTCTGAGGCACCTTTTCCTTTTCTGCATATGGTGGACGCTCCCTTCAATCAATGTTGGTTGAATGAATGCTGCCAGAACAAGGTGCTGAAAACGCCCTTCCTCCTTGCTCACACAGCAGCAGCAAAGGTGAATCTTTCAGTCTCTTTGGTCGGCGAGTAGTAAAAACTTCTATGCTCTTTAGCACTGGCCGACCAGACACCCCTTTCTCTCTGATCGCTGTAACATCTCTGGATTAAGATCGTGGCTTCTGAGTAGCTCACCATAATAGTCTCCCATTGCTGAGTGTTAAAAAGTAAGCTCAGTATATCTGGAAAGCATAGTTCATTGCAGAAGAATCAAATTAATCTTATGTAGTGATAACACACTGTACTCAAAGTTAGACAACGGAAATACAGGCGTGTAAAAACGGCTAATAGTCCAGGAGCCACAGGTACAAGTTAAGTGAGGTCTACGTTCAGGTCAATGTCCCATGAAATCTAGACAGTTCCTGTCTTTATTTGGTACTGACTTAAGCATATTGCAGTTTTTAACTCAGCTTTCATGGAAAGGTTTTGTAATAAGTTTATTATTTTTCTTAGTAGGGAGGGGAGAAGCCAGGTCAGAAAGAAGGAAGATTTCACTAATAAAAATTAAAAACAAATTTTTATTTGAATGCATTTCAAATCTTATTCGCACTAATGTCGATAATCTAAAAAGCAGTCCCCAAATCATTTGCATTTGTTTTTGGAAAAACAGAGACTGTTTTGGGGAGTAATCTCATTGAGTTTCTCACTCTCTTTTTATATTTTGCTGCCATTTTTCTAGTACCTGTGTGTAGACAGTACCCTGGGCCACAGCTGGGCACAGCTAGGCCTCAGCTGCGCCTGTGTGCATAACTCGGGTCCACTTAAGCAGGCTTTGGTTGTCTTGCTATTGAATTGCTGCATCATTCTGTTTCATTGGCTGGATATAATATATTCTGTTGAGATGTTCAGCAATAACTGAATCACAGGGAGCATTTATAATAAGTAAATTGACTTAAGTGTTGCATTTTTCTCTGTAGAGGTATGCAGATGTAGGGAGAATGTCTTTTGTGACGTCATTGAAACATGATTAGTGTGGTTTCGCTCAGGACTGTTTATCCTCCTACACACAGTCGTTTATCATTGAATAAAATTGGTGTTAATCTTATTGGCCTTCAAAACAAATATTCTGATTTCTCATTATTCAGATGTATTAGAATGTAGGGTACACAAAACTTTTGTTTCTATATTAAATTCTGTCAGAGGTGTTTTTCTACATCACAATAATCTACCTGGTTATTGTATGAGACATTTTTCTCTTGTAGACTTTTTTTTCCCATTTTCAAAAAGTTTTAAATTGTATTAAAATATATACATAACATGAAATTTACCATCTAAACTACTTTTAAACATACAATTCAATAGTGCCAAGTACATCCACATTGTTGTTTGACGCATCTCTAGAACTGTCCTGCGAGACTGAAATTCTACACCCATTTAATAACTTTCCATCCCTACTGCTCCTCTACCCCCACAAACCCACCCCCACCCACCCAACACTCACCATTCCACTTCCTGGCTCTCTGAATTTGGCTACTATGGGTGCCTCAGATAAGTCGAATCTACAGTGTTTCTTTGTTATGACTGGTTCACTTGGCATAGTGCCCCCAGATTCATCCATGTTGTAGCATGTAGCAGTTTCTTTTTTAAGGTTGAATAATATTCCCTTATATGTATATTCCACATTTGTATACATTTTGTTTATCCACTCAGCTGTCTTGGGTTGCTTCTACCTTTGGTTATTGCACATAATGCTGCTAGAATACAGCTATGCAAACAGCTGTTCTGATTTCAACCCTTTTGGGCATCTGCCCAGAAGTGGAATTGCTGAGTCATATGATAAGCATATTTCTGGCTTTCTGAGAAACCGCCATACTGTTTTCCGTACCGGCGGCACCATCTTCCATTTCCACCAACAGTGCCCAGGGGTTCTGATTGCTCCACATTCTCACCAGCTCTTGTTATTTTTCTTTTTCTTCTTCTTTTTTTAATAATAGCCATCCTAATGGGTGTCAGGTGGTGTCTAATTATGGTTTTGATCTGTGTTTCCCTAGTGATTAGTTGAGCATCTTTTCATGTGCTTCTTATCCATTTGTATATCTTTGGAGCAATATCTTTTCAAGTCTTTTGCCTACTTTTTAATTGGGTTGTTTTTTTTTTTGTTCTTTTTGTTTTTGGTTGAGTTGTGGGAGTTTTATTTATATAGCCTGGATGTTAACCCCTTGTCACCTAGAGGATTCACAAGCATTTTCTCCTGGTCTCTGGGTTGCAGTTGCATTTCTACTCTGGTGATTGGGTCCTTTGCACAGAAGTTTTAAATTTTGACACAGTCCAATTCATCTATTATTACTTTTGTTCTCTGTGCTTTTGGCATTACATGCAAGAAATCATGGCCAAATCCAATACCATGAAGCTTTTCTCCTATGTAGACAGTTTTTTAAAACCCAGGTTTTCTCTGTCTGGGATGATGTTGCAATGAATGGCTTCATGAACTTAACGTTTTTCCTGTGTTGGCACTATTTTACCTTCAGAAAGAAAAATGAAGCACTAAACCAGTTTTGTACCATTGAAACGCATAGAGATACCAGGCAGAGCAGAGGATGTCACTTGTTAGCAA
The DNA here is from genome assembly GCA_029783875.1 of Phataginus tricuspis. Lineage (NCBI taxonomy): Eukaryota > Metazoa > Chordata > Mammalia > Pholidota > Manidae > Phataginus > Phataginus tricuspis. The sequence goes on from JAQQAC010022894.1 coordinate 5,366, forward strand.
AGATGTGTTTCTGAAGGCAGGGAGAGAGGTGGCTAGAGAAGTGTTCACTAATACTTGGTTGATTGTAGAAAGTTAACCCCATGGAACTGTGATTTTTAAAATAGCACGAGACCCAAGAGCAGCCTGGGTCACAGAAAAGGCACAGCCCCTTTAGGGGTAGTGAGGTATGAATTTATGCAGTTATTTCTTTTTGTTAGGATCTATTGAATTATTTATAATATTCCATCCAATAAAATTAGAATACATACTGTTTTCGAGCACACATGGAACATTCATGAACATTGACAATATCTTAGGTCATAGAGCAACTCAACACATTTGTAATAATTCTTATACAGAGGATGTTCTCACCATAATGGAAACAAACTAGAAATGAATAACAGAAAGGTAACAACCCTTGGATCTGGGACCTTGGGCTGCAGTGAGAGGTGAGAGTCTCTGCCTGGGCTGATTACGATCGGGTCCAGGCTGCCCTGGCTGTCCTTGTTAACCCATGAAGTTCAGACTCCCTACACATTTGAAGGGGAAAAAAGTCATCTCGGAGAATTCTTCCAAGAACTTAACATGATGTAAATATAGAACATTTTCAGAAAAATCAAAAGCTTAAAAAATTCTAGCCATTTGTCAACTGTGTTAAGGGTTATACATTTGAAGAAACGTTCAGGTAAGGACTGTCTTATAGTAATTATGCTAATTTATTTAATGGAACAATAAGCCTTTGGGGATCAAATGTATACATGTCCTTCCACTGGATTTCAGGAAACTGAGATACATCATCAGTCTAATTTTTAATATTATGGAGAAACTTTGTTTTTTAAATTTCCATAGCAGTGTTAATGAATTAAGGAGCAGATGATTAATTACAGGTTTTCCACCTTTGGGAAACTCCTTACACAGACACAAAATTAGAGCCATCTTATTACTGATGGCTCATTTTAAAAAAGCAACCTAGATTTCAAACAGCAGTACCCATAAGAAGCCCTCTCCACAAAGGATTGCAAAAGACATTTTCTCTTGGGGAGGATTTTTATTTATATGTTTGTTTTTTAACTTTTTATTCTGAAAATTATCCTGCATCTACCAAAATATGTAGAATATTTAAATCAATTCCCATGTTCCAGTCAGCCAGTATCTATAATTATCACCACGGCCAACCTTGTTTTATCTATACTTCTGCTCAGCTTTAATTCTCTCACCTCAAATTATTTTTGAACCCAATTCCAGTCATTTCATCTGTAAATACCTTCATATATACCTCTAAAAAGTAGAGTCCTTAAAATACAGCCATAGTACTGTTGCCATACCAAAACCAAAAATCAATACTAAACTATTCATAAAATCAAGTACCCATCAATGATCATTTGATTTACTTTTTTTTTTCACAAGGAAAAACTTACAGCAAAGAATGTGTACATATGTAAACATCGTAGGATAACTTCTTAATCCAGATAAAGTTATAGGATATTTTCAACATTCCAACATCCTCCCCTGGGCTCCTTCGCAGTTGATAGCCTTCAAGGGTAGCCCTGTTCTGACCTCTGTCATCATTAGAGGTCAGAATAGTGGTTTGGAACTTCATATAAATGGAGTCATTCAGTATATATACTCTTGTGTGTCTGGCTTCTTTCACTCAACATGATGTCTGTGAGATTAATTTATGTTACTGCATTTAGCAGTAGTTCTTTTTCATAGCTGTGAACTGTGCCATTGAATGAATATGCTGCCATTGTTTGAACCATTCTACTGTGGATGGACATTTGCATAGTTTTCAGTTTGAGGCTACTGTGACCACCACTACTGTTAACATACCATCCATGTTTGGGGGACATAATAATTCATGTCTGTTGCACATATATACCCAGGAATGAAGTTCCTGGACCACATAGTAGGTATGTGTTTAGCATAGTAGATACTGCTAAGCAACATATGAGAGTCCCAGTTCTCCTCCACATTTTCATTAACACTTTGTATTGTTAATCCTTATGAGTATGGCCAATCTGATGAGAATATAGTGAGTGGTATCTCATTGTGGTTTTAATTTGTGTTTCCCTGATAAGGAATGCGTTTTGGCACTTTTTAATATGCTTATTTGGATATCCTCTTTGGTGAAGTGCCTGTTCAAGACTTCTGCCCATTTTTTCCTGGGTTGTCAATCATTTTTACTGATTCATGGACATTCTGTACATATTCTGGAAATGAGCTCTTTGCTAGATACATATTTTGCAAGTATCTTCTCCTTGTCTGTCATTTGCCTTTTTCAATCTCTTATGAGTGAACAGAAAATCATAATTAAGTTTTGATATTGGGTGTTGTAGGTCTCTGGCCTTATTGTTCTTCAAAGTTGATTTGCCTATGCTATATTTTGCTTTTCCATATAGGTTTTAGAATCCACTTTTCAGCACACATACACCCACCCAGGGATTTTGCTTGGGGTTACATTGAAGCAGTAGTTCAGTCTAAGAGAAATAAACATTTTAGCTCTACTCTGTGGAGCCTCTCAATGCGTAAGATTGGTGTGTCTCTTTATTTTGATTAGTGGTTCACAGCCGGGGTCGATTCCGCCCCCGGAGGACATTTGACAATGTCTGGAGCTGTTTTGGTCATCCGACCTTTGGGGAGGGCAGCTCTGTGCCGATGGTGTCTTGTAGGTAGAGGACAGGGTGGGTTGCTCAGTAACCTGCAGCATATAGGATGGCCCCACAACAAAGAATTACCTGGCCTGCACTGCTGAGAAGCCTTGGTTTAGGGCTTTCATTTTTCTTAGTGATGTTTTGCGTTTTTAATGTAGCAGTGTTACACATCTTTGTAGATTTATCCTTAGATAATATGCTGGTGCTATCATCAATGATTAAGTGTCACTTTCTAACTGTTGTTAGTGTGTGTATGTATGTACGTGTTTCTGTGTGTATGTATATATTTTATGTCTTATATGTGTCTTCATGTGTCTCTGTTGTTCATATGCCTTTTATTTTAGAGTTTCCTTTTCAGCCTCTTTTTTTCCGCATATGTGTTTTTATTGTTGAGGAAACTAGGATCTTTGTCCTATAGAATTTCCCCAGCTTTGGATATTGCTGGTCGTATTAGCATGGTGGGATTTAATATGTTCCCCTGTCATTATGATCATTGCCTATATCCAAATTCATTAGGGGCTGCAAAGGGAGAGATTCTGAATCTATCATTTGCTGTTCATTTATTAGCCCGGGATATTTTTATAAAGACACCTCCCCCACCCCAAACTAATTGGCTACTCTGAGTTCATAGAGAAAAGAAAGGGTAAATGCTTATTCTTTCCATCTTCATCAGTTTTCAAAATAATCAGTTGGGTCCCTAGAATCTGCCATAGGCAACCAGTGAAGTATTTTGTTTTTAATTAAAAGTGTCGTTATGAATTTATGGTTTGAAACTTATTTGATATTTCAATCCATTGTTGTTTTTACCCTCATTAGTGGTCAAATTGTTCCATGTTAGGCTAGTGGGATCCTCTTGAAGAACATAATAGTCTTTAAAACTTCCTTGCTTTTTGCTATAACAAGATACACCAAGCTTTTCTGGAACATTTCTTGTTGTGACCTGGAGCCAGGCATTTCTTAAAGGAGCTGTAGTCTCTCTCAGTGTCTTCAGAGAGGGTGCTAGACATGCTGAGTGCTACTGGGTGGTTATCATTTCTAGGCTTTTTCAGCAGACAGACCTAGGAAACATGTATTTTTTTTTAAAGACAAGAATACAGTGAGTTTCACTGATTTAACCAGGTCCCATTCTAGACTATAAGATCTTTAATTCATTCTCTTCTCTATGAACAACATCCTGGGTCTCAACGAACACCAACATACCTATGCATTGTTTGTCACAAACTGCACACTCAGCAAACTTAGAATAACAGTATCAACTGATTGGGAAGAAGATGATTACTGAAAAGAAATGTAATTTTTTTTTTTGCCATCTTTTGTGGTTTGTTTTTAAGGGTAATTACTCGTAGGGATGTGCTGTTGGATTTCTGTTTTAAAGTCATTGAAATAGTTCTGTTCTGTGTGGTTATTTTACCAACTGGATTTACATTTAGGTACATTTAATTCATTTTACTTCTTATTTCTAGGGATTGCATTATTAAATTTAACTTGGGATTATTACGATGTATAATATTTACATGGTTACAAAGTCAAATTTACACAACAAAGTATATACAAAGAAGCTTTGTTTGTATCCTAGTTTCTTCTTCCCTCTTCCCTTCCTTACCTTGCAGGTGTCCATTTTTAAAAAACTTATGGATTATTGTGATATAATGAGTTATAAGAAACACATATTTGGTCATTCAGATGACCAAATATATATTTCCCAGGTGTATTTGGTCTTCATCCACACACAGTTCCTGAAAACACTGCAGAACCTTAAAGGTGAAACAGGTGTCCTGTCCTGTTATGGAGAGACTTTCGGACCCACGCACAGGCAGGGGCTGGAGGCTGAATCAGCCAGTGGCCGATGACCAATTATGACTAGGCAATGAAGCCTCACAAAACCCTGAGAAGCCATGTTGTGTTCTCTAGGACCCTGCTTCTCTGTGGGAGAGGGCTTCCGTGCTTGGGGAACCAGAAAGCTTCCACGGGCCACTGAGCTGGGCCCCAAGCTCCATGAGGATAGAACTCCTGTACTTGGGACCCCGCCCTGTGTATCGCTTCCTCTGGCTGTTAACTTGTGTCCTTTATTAAACTGGGAAACATGAGTGTTTTTCTGAGTTCTGTGAGCTGCTCTAGCAAATTAATTGAACCTCAGGGGGAGGTGGTGGGAACCCAGTCAGTAGCCAGTAGGTCAGAAGCACAGGTAACTGCCTGGGGCTTGCGCCCGGGGTCTGGAGTGGAGGGTGGAGGGCAGTCTTAGAGAGCAGAGCCCTTATCCTGGGGAATCTGGTGCCATCTATGGGCCTAGCGCATCAGAACTGAGTTGAGTTCTGAGGCACCTTGTTGGTGTTTGAGAATTGCTTGGTGGTGAGTGTGTGGGAATACCCCAGCCCACACACATGCACTAGAATCGGGTCTGGGAACCAGAAAGGATTTGTATTACTGCAGTGTGTAAATAATACTGTTGTTGTATATGAAAACATACAGTTATCATACCATTGTTTTTTTCAATATTAGCAAATATGTATATATATTTTTTTCTCCCTTGTTTTGAATAAGTGAGATTTTTTCTATGTGGTCTATTTCACTTGTGTCCACATCCTTTTTTATGTGTCTTCTGGTATGTAGAAAGGTTTGTATTTTGGTCTAAGGCTATCTTTATTCTCAACCTTTACATGATGCCCCCCCCC
>JAQQAC010022899.1:0-14124 GCA_029783875.1 Phataginus tricuspis
TCCTCGCCGCCCCGGGCAGGGGAGGTGGCATGACACTCAGTGCGGCCCCTTTTCATTGCCTCTCAGATTTGTAAGTGACAGGGTTTCAGGAGTCGACAATTTCTTTGACCTTGGTCTCTCAGGTCAGAGAGAAAACACTTTCTAGGGCGTGATCTCGATCCAGTTCCATGGTGTCACCTTCGCCCTGGGCCAGAATGTCTAAAATAAGGGAAGAGAGGGCCATGCTGGAAAACGTCCTCACCCAGCGTAGCTCTGAACCCGCCTCGGGCCTTCCCGGGGGTCGGGAAAGGCAGGCAGAGCCGTGCTTAATATAAGGAACTTCAGTACCTGACTTCTCAGGCACAAGACATTGCATGTCCGTTGGAGAGAGAAGTGGGTCCTTTGAGCCTCCTTGTGTGAAGGGCCGAGCCTCCCAGTGCAGCGGCAACGGCAGAAGCTTTCAGGTCCTACAGACCCATTTCCGTATTTTCTTGATGGCATAGATTGAAATTTTTTCTATTTTAATTGCCTAACATAGTGAATATACCCACCACCCAGATTTATAGATATTAATATTTTGCAATATTAAGCAGAGAAATTACATACTCTAAGTATCGTTAAAGCTCCATTCACTTTCCCAGACCCTCCCTCCCTCCTCAGGAATCCATATCATTTTCAAGTTGGTGTCTGTCATCCCCATGCATATATGCATATTTTTGTACTTAAACACAAATGCCCGTTTTTAAGAACATTATCCATATGCATAATACTGCCTAGTATTGCTTTGTGTGGTTAAAAAGAACCAAGCCATACAAACTTTTGCATCGGTCCCAGCGCTGCTGCTTATAGAAACCGTACACAGGCCGCATCACCTTTTTCAGCCACAAAGATGTATTAAGATGCTGGTTGTGTTGATCCTGGTTGGTGCAGTCCGGGTGAGGATCAAGACCTGGAGAGGAGAGGACAAGTCGGTGTCCTGGGGCAGAGGCAGCGGGACTGTGACTGATCCGCTGTGCGCGGCGGCGAGCGGGGGTCGGGGGCAGATTCGTGCCACTCGCTGAGATCAGGAGCTGGTGTGGGAAAGCGAGGTGATGGCTTCCCTGTCTGACCTGTGGAGTTGGAACTGCAGGCCGCACATCCCGGTGGAGAGGGTCAGGAGGCAGGTGGGTATTTGCACCCGAAACTCAGGCAGAGGTCCAGAGCTGGAGCTGGCTCTGTGGGCCCCTCTGGCATTCAGTGGACGTCGACTTCAGGAAGGGAGGCAGAAGGTGTGAGTGGTTCCTGGGTCCCCTCTGCCTGGAATCCCCTGCGCGACTTACCCTCACCCAATTTCTAACGAGAGCCCTGGGTGGGATCACTAGTTGTCATGTCAACTTCAAAGATTAGAGTTCTGTTTGAAACATTTTTTTTCCCTTTAATAACCTGCTGTGATTTTCTCGTTCATGAAATTGCAAAAATCCTCTCTAGAGGTAATTTCTACTTCCAAGACTTTACTGAGGCTTAATGTCAATACATTCACAGGCTTTATTAACCCCTGCGTGCACTTCTCCGGGGCTCATGGCAGCACCTGAGTATCGTGCATAGTGCTTGGGTCCCAGGCATGTGGTCCGGATCCTTATCTTGGGTCTGTCTGCAGCCAGTGCTCTCCAGGACGGAAACCAGGTGGCCATTCACTGCTCTCCTTTGTCACTCGCTGCAGACCTAGGCCAGGGGCCTTTGGTGCACATCACGAGCAAGCAGCTGGCTTTCCACAGGGAAGCGTCTCCTTTTGCTTGAAGCAAGGGTGCCTGCCCCCACCCCTGCCCAGCCCTTGCGGAAGCCGAAAGGGTGCCGTGGCAGGCCGCCTTCTCGATGAGAGAGATCCAGCCGGAGCAGCCCAAGTGAACATGTGGGTGGGGAGGTGCAGTCGGCTGTTGTTGTAAGGCTCCGGGGAGACCTGGGGAATTTGGGCTCGGGGACAGCTGTGGATGCGGCGGCCCTGGCTTTCCCTCCTGTGGGCCTCTCTGCTTGCTTTCTCACTTTCCCTTCGTTGCCTTTTCTCCTCCTCCTCCCCCTCCTCCAGCCCCACCTCCCCTCCCTCCCCTGTCCCCTTTACCCCTGTCATGCCTGCAGGGGGGAGGTCGCATTGCAGTCACTCCAGGGGTCCCTCATCACCAAGTGCCTGTCTCCCCTTTCCTCCTCTCTTGCGACTCTTACCTGGTTCCCGCCCCACCTCCGCCCCCACCCCACGCCTCGCAGTGGCTTCCTCAAGCTTGTATCTGGCCCAGAGTTGCCCAGGCTCCAGTACTGAATGACCTTCGTGTAGCCCACAGCCATCGGGCAGTAATCTCTCCCCATACAGGAGCTGGAGCTCCCGAGAGAGGGTCTCACAGCTCAGCTCCTCTCCCTGCGCTTGGCCACACTGTCCCAGGCTGCTGGCCAGGGTCCTCCTTGGGTCAGACACACCCTGCGCCGGTCACCCTGGCCAGGGGCAGCGTCACAGGTTTCCTGCCCATGTACCAGGGGCTCAGGCTGGGGTGCGATCTCTGAGAGGGGCGTGTGGGGGCAGGGGTCATGGTACATCTAGCGAAGCCCTGTGCCGTGGAGCCCCTCAGATGGCTTACCCTGTGGAGATGATCTTACAGTCGGCTCAAGCTGTGGGTGGGAAACCATGGTTCATAAACTGTGCCCGGTCCCATGTGCACTGACTTCAGGTGGACGTCTCTGAAATGATGGATTTGGCATCATGCAGCCACACCGAACATGGCCTGAAATTACATTCTCCGTCCAGGTGTCTATTTCATTCATGTCTTAGGATACAGGGATGGACTCAGTTGATTCTGAACAAAATCATCCTGGTACACAGAATGGAGAATGTGGACTGTATTGTTTTTCCAGGTGTGAGGACTTCTGCTACACAATTTGAAACATGTATCTCCCAAAGTGGAGAGCCCTTTGTAATATTCTCTGCCAGGACAGTGACCAACAGAGGTCAGGTTCTGAACGCAGCTCATGTTGCTATAAGGGTACCCCCCGCACCCGAGAGGCGCTGCAGCCCCCTCACCAGAGCCCCCTCCCCCTTCTCTGTTCTCTGTGGCTGCTGACGCCACACCCCTGTGTCCCTTGCAGTCTTGAGTCACAAAACTGGCTATTATTACATTTTCTTGGAGTGTGTGAAAGCAGGCTTAAATGGGAAAACCTTGTCCTGCTTTTGTACAACTGGAAAACATTATGGAACTTGAATCTTTCAAGTTTCCACCAAAAAAAAAATTGAAAGCAATCTACAAAATCCAGTTTGTGCAAATTAGTCACACGGAAATGTGAGAAGGAAAAGTGAGGTTGCTTCCGCTTCACAGGTGGCTTTGATTTAGAAAATATGCCTCGAAATTTAGTACAAAAAGAGGTTTTGTTCCACTTCTAATAAAAATAAAACTACTTTTGAATGTTTCAGGGTTCATCAGAGTTTACATTTAATCTTTTTTCCACTTTTGTCTGCCTGGATTTGCCCCTTCTCTCTCCAGCTGCTAAGTCACCCAGTGTGTACTGTGGGAAAATCTCATCTCTCCGTGGTCTGAATGAGGTGGGATCCAGCTCTGACAGCATGCATTAATCACCACTAGGAATATTGGCAAGAGCCACGGATGTTTGTATTCCTCAGGGACAGCTTAGCATCTCTGGACAGATACTCCAGTCCAGCTGACTGCCTTCCCTGGGCTTTCTTTCCCCAAACTTCCTCCCCCGTAAGGCGGAAGCCAAAGCAAAGTGTTGGGTCTCTGGCAATTTACTAAGTGCAGACAACACTTGAAAACAGTTGGCCTTGAGCTCTCATTGGTATTCAGTAATATGTTGCTATATATATTTCTTCTTGCAAAATTGTACCGTGGCAATATAACCGATTTTGCCCTCAAAATCTGGTTGGATTACTTTCGAAAGAAATTTTAGGAGTTAGACTGCCAAATTTCTGGAGTCTCTGTATTAAGAACTCCTGTCTCTGTGGCCCCTGGCTATGAGATAGGTTGTTTCAAGAATGAAAAGAGAAATGTCTTCTCTTTGCTCCCTCTTTAGAATAAGAAGATCTACTTGGACATTATTCACACATACACGGAAGTGCATGCAACTGTTTATGGCTCCAGCACAAAGAATATCCCCAGTTATGTGAAAAACCATGGTATCCTCAGTGGACGGGACCTGCAGTTTCTTCTCCGAGAAACCAAGGTAAGTTTTAGTAGTTCCATAAAACTTCATCATTGATGATGTTTACAGGTTTGTTGGCATTGAAAGTGGGATCAGAATCTCTCATGCTTTCTTTTCGATGCTTTTCAATGCTTTCTTTTCAGTAGCTCTTTAGGTCATGTCTGGCCAGTGGTTTTCTAGACTGCAGTGTAAAAGTGAGTTGTAGAAGGAGGTTGCTACATTTTGAAGTACATCTGCTGAGGACCTACTCTGCCTGGCATCAAGCAAGGGGCTGGGAGTACAGTGGCCACCAGGAAAAGGAAGGCCCTTTCTCGAGGGTCAGATTGACGATAAAGCAGCAGCTCTCACAGCGAGCTGGGGTGCCTAACTCCTCCACCTCCATAGTCACCTCTGATCAAGAACCAGGTCCCCAACTAGCTTTCCCTTGCACCTCCTCATTCAGAAAGTTTATGCTGGACACTGAAGATGTTCAGATGAGGGAAAAGTCTCTTTGGGCCCAGGGCACAGGGAATGAATGTATCATGAAAGATGGGAGAGATGAAGATGAGTGGGGTGTGGGTGCACTTGGCGTTCAGACTACCAGGAGGAAGAGTCAGATGGTGGTGGTGGAGATGACACATTCAGGAGCGAGCCAGAAACCAACCAGGTAGTCCAAGTGCTGGGGACTCATGGAAGGCAAAAGTAGACGAGTCGCCGAGGGTCCAGTTGCCACAGACATAGGAGACAGTTCAGACCGTGCACAATAAGTAGCTGGGGAGCTGCCCATGGGGACTGTTAGTGACATGATGAATGTGTGATTTGACGCTGTGGGGAAGCCCACGCCGTGTCTGTAATTCTGCCATGGAAGTATCATGTGCAGTTAGAGGACTTGCCAATAGACCAGAATTTGGCCTTGAAGGGTCAGCTGGCATTTGAATGTATTAGATATGTTCCCTCGTGCTTAGTAACGTGCTCTTACTTACGAATATTGCAGATACTTATTGAGTAGCTGCTATGTGCCAGGCATTGTACAAGGGATACAAAAGTGAGGCAGACAAGCACAGTGTGTCTCAGGCTTTCCCAAAGTGCAGGGACGCTTATCAATAGTGGGTTCTTCAGCTCGCGCCCCTGACTGACTGTGTTTCCATCTCCGAGGTGGGAGAGACAGGCTGAGCGCGTGAATTTCCATGGCTTAAGAGTGATCTCTAATCATCGTGCGATACTTGGGTTGTGGAAATTGTGTTCACATCTGTGTCCTGTTTAATTCTCAGAGCAGCCTGGAGAGGTATCAGGGCAGGCACCATCATTAGCTTAATTGTAAACACGAGGACACAGAGTGGGGCGTGCGCCTTGTCCACACTCAGCTTGTCTTGGAGGTGGCCCTAACTCAGGATTTTTGTATTGCGTATTAAAGCTCTGTTAGGCTTTCCATGCACCAGCCTCGTGAATAAACACCCAAACTAAAAAAACAGTTAGTAGGTACTCACCAGCCAAAAGAATATGCAGCGCCTTTCTGCCTCAGTTTCTCCATACATAAACGCATTTGGTCATTTCTGTCTCCAGGTCATTTGTGTGATGCCATGAGGAAAAGAGCTTGATAAATTATTTATCTCCTTGGCCAAAGATCTGGTTAGTTTTAATTAAGATTGTTTTGTCGTCACAAGGTCTCCTCTGTGGTCTGATGACTGCTGGTGGCAAGTCAGGAGTCAGGTTTGCACCCCGCTTAGCGCTGTCGGCCCCGCATCCCCATCTTCTCAGGGTGACATTTGAGAGTCACTGAGAATGCCAGATTCCTTAGTCTGTTTGCCATGTGCCTCATTTACTTTCCTCCACATCAGACTGGAGAAAGCTCGAGCTCCTTTAAAATTACACTTAGCAGCGCTGGTTTTCAGCAGCATGTCATTACTGTCTCCCGCACTTCCATTAACCCACCTTGTGAACGTCTTACTCAGCCTTGCAAATTTTAAAAGAACCCTTACTTACCTACCATCCACTTACCCTGTCTGAGAACGGCAAGTAGGTCCCTGATGTCCAGGAGAGGAAAAGAGGCCCAGAAGGCCCAGGCCGCAGTGTCAGAGATCGCCTCACAGCCAAGGGCAGCGGCTTGAATGTTGAGTGCAAGGGGCGTGTATCTATCCTGGAAAAACTGGTGCCTGCCGAGGATGTCACCGATCCCATTTCGTATTTCCTGTTCATCTGACTGGAATATATTAAAGTACCCCGAGTGGAATTATGGATAAAACAGTTGGCAAATATGATGAAAATGATGGCCGAGACTCCCCTTAAACCCAGATCACAGCAGCAAGCACTAAACTGAATGAATCTTGGGCTTTGAAATAATGACACTAAAGACCACTCGGGCTTTGCATCTATAAACCTGCACTGCCTCTAACTCCTTCCTCTGTGTCTCTTAGCAATTTAAAAGTGATTTATTCCAATCCACGTTGAAAGTGGAGAACTGGAGATGCAGAGAAGCAAATGTCTGTGGAATGGATGGGATTCCCACAGACTCCTCACCAGAGAGAGACAAGCCTGGTGCTCCTTGGGGTTAGAGGCATATGGAAATGATTGATGCTTAATCAGCTTCTGACTCATTATTTTTCTTTATGAGCCATCTTTGAGTCTCTGCACCAAGCCCCAGAAACCCTCTGCTCAGCAGAATTTTGTCCTGACATGCCATTAGGGGCCCAGGTGTCATTAGCAGGCTCCAGCTGCAGGGAGCCTCTGAAGAAAGGAGAAATTCAGTGTAGCACTAAAACTGGGGCTAAAAAAGCTGGGGAGTTGTTGAATCTGGAAGATTCTAATAGGCATATAAATTTAGATGAATCAATTATTTATCAGAGGACTATAGACAAGTCGGCCCGTCCAGGAAACTCCAGGAATGCAGCTTCAGCCAGCAAATCGGGACTGGCTGGGGTGGCATGTTTTATTTCTGGCTTAAATGCCCGTCTCTTGTAATGTGATCTCATTGTTCTTCCTAATTCTAACCTCGTCATGCCCACCTCCGCAGTCCTACCATGGGAGGGTCCTGGAGGAGTGAGGCCTTCGCATCCTAGGTTGGAGGGGCATTTGAAATGAGAACAGGGGCTTCCCTCTGTACAGTAAAACAGAGAACAAATCCTGGCTACGGAAACCCAGGGAAGAAGCTGCCGCTGCTCAGGCTGTTACCACCCCCCTTCTCTAACGGAGCCTCCCGTCCTCCCCCGCCAGCACGAGGGGGCTCAGGAAACCCGGGCCCCTTACCCCGTCCTCTCTCCAGCTTACCTGTGGGCTCATCGAGAAGCCCAGGCACAGCTGGAAGATGAGCTGTGTGTGCGTGGTCCCTGTCCCGGCCCCTTCTCATAGTCACCTGCGGCCCTTTGCACGGGCCCGGATGTGGTGGCAGAGCCTGCGTCAGAAACCCAGGCCTTGAGGCAGCCCCCGCCAAAGGGCCCGATGCCCTCAGCCCCCTGACGGCAGAGGGACTGCTTGTCCTGGTCACGGCTACATTCTCAGCGCCCAGGACGTGCCTGGCTTGTCGGAGGCCTCCAGGTGATTGGATAAAGATGAAGGACGGAATCAGGACGAAACCCATCAGCCATCGGGGATTTGGGGGCCATGATCCTAGGAGTGATTTCTTGCTTTTCACATGAATCATGCCCCCAGATCTCCAAAATCTCCCCAGCAAGGGACACCATCCTTCTGATACTCTGCGCCTGCCTCTCCAGGGCCTTGCCCACGTGTCTGGCCCTGCGAGAGGGAGCCGGGGGCTGCTTACCGAGGACGCAGTCCGTCTTCCATTGCTGTCTCAGATGCGGAGGTACTTGCCCTGAGCGGCCAAGCAGCCGTCGTCTCGGTGACCAGTACCTGAACTCATTCCCATTCCAACTACATGGGAAGACTCCACGTTTACATGTCCTGCCCTCCCCTCTCCCTTCCCACATGTGTATGAGAAGGATGAGTGTATGGAGAGAAGAGGTAATAACCTCTCAGACTTCAGAGCCCACCCCACACCCAGATACACACAGAAATGTTCACCGTCTCCTCAGAGACCTTTGGTTGCTGGAAAGATGTAATCTATTAGTATGTACTCTTTTGCTTGGGTACCTGGCAAATGTGTGATAAGTACTGAATATATTCCAGGCCTTATTCTAGACGTTTTTGGTACATGGAGGGCAGTTTTGCTCCCGAGGAGTGTACACAGGTGGGGTAGAGGACGCCAACAGGTAAGTGGGTAATTAGAACAATGTGGAAGGTAAATGGAAATGGTGGGAATAATAATAAAAAATAATAATGACACTGACTTAAAACCCCACTGTGATGCTGTAGGCAGGCTCAGCCACCCAGGTGCGTCCATGCTGCACGGTGACCGAGGAGGTCAATGACACAGGTGAGCCGCTGTGGGGGACGGGAGCCGATTGCCAGTCACGTTTTAACACAGCACGTTTGTGTTATTGTGGTGCCCGCAGCCACGGCATTTTACAACAGTAGCAGCCGTTTTCCCTACTCCTTCCCATGCTAAGCCTTTTCCTTGAGTTACCACCTCGTCACCAAACGGCCCTGGGGCCGCCTCACTGCGGAACCCGAGGGTCAGCCCGGAGCAGAATCGGGTGAGAGAGGGTGGCCAGGGAAGGCTCCTCCGGGGGGTGGCCCCTGAGCTGCCTTTGAGTGGCAAGCGTTCACGTTGGCATGGCTGAAGATGGTCAGCATGTACAGCTTTAGATTCATCCACATACTCTCACTCCCCCATCTCCAAGTTAATTTGATTTTGTGCCGAAGATTCGGTGGAGGAACTTTTGGTCTTGATGCCGTTGTTTGTGTTTTGTTTGTTTCTAGAAGGTCACTTAGGTAACTGGGCAGAGCCCAGGCGTCTATCCAGTGAGCTGGTCTCCAGGAAACGGCCTTTGGTTTAGCAGCCAACTTTGACAAACCCGCTTGACAGGACTCTCTATCTCCTTCACCCCTCGAGCCCTTGGTGAGAGACCCCTCTGGCAGCACAGATCAGGGCCTTGCGGGGCCCGTGCCAAGCCTGCAGGGGAGACACTCTGGCCACTTCTGTCCTCCTTCAGCATCAGGGGCAGAAGGGAGAGCAGATGTCCAGAGAGGGGCCCTTTGGGCTGCGTTAAAGCATTGCCTCTCAGGAAAGGGAATGTTCTCTAAACCCGGCCATGTGGGGCCGCCTTGTAAAGACGGAAAAGGCGTAACTATTACAGAAAGGTCACGACCCCTGATCATTGGATAACAAATAAACAAGCAAAGCACAACAACAGCCTCCGGCTCATGGGACCGGCCTTTCCATGGGGCGGCCACCGTGAACCCCGTCCCCTCTCTCCTCGGTGGCTGTCCCTCCCTTTTGGTAGTCCAGGTACTTCATAAAACAGAACTCATTAATACATATACAGGTGCCGAGCACTTTGTAAAAACCCACCACCACAACTCCCGCACACCTAAACTCCAGCTAAATAATACAAAGTCACAGATACGCCGCTGTGCGAATTGGATCTGGATTTGAACTTTACTGCTGTTTAGTGAGTATTTACAAAATGCCAACCCTTGGAATACATCCTTTCCATGAAATATCTCATTTAATCCTCACGGCAGCCCCATGAAATAAAACACTATTACTTTTACCATTCTACACATGAAATGACAAGTTCAGGGAGCTTATGTTACCTTGACTAAAGTCCTATAGCAAGAGAGAAAACATTGTAAATAGACCTCAGATAATCCCTAGAAAGAGGTGTGTCATGATTTCTCAGGTACAGAACTAGGAATTGAACCCTGGTCTGCCTGACTCCAGAGACGGCTGATAATCATCACATTCTCCTGATCAGTTTGTGCCAATAATCAACTTATTTGATGAGCTGAGGTTGATGTACTGCTCACACTCCCTCCTGGACTCCCCCTCCAACCTGGCAAATTTAAAAAAAAATATATGTTTCGTGTGTGTCTCCTATGTTGGATTGTCCTTAATGTTCTCGCTCAAGAGTGACTGGAACCTGACCAAACCCACGGGGTCTTCCTAAGGAATACCTTTGTTCACATTTAGAGAATTCTTTGTTAACCCCTCCACTTAAGGGGTTAAAAACTTCATTTCTCCTTCTATGCAGAATAAAAACCATTCTGTGGAACGGCCCTAGTCCTGTGCCGTGAATAAAACATACAGTGCTTCATCTGTTCTCTTGCTCAGCATTCGCTCAAAATTTTAATTTTCAAGCGTGAAATCCCTCTGCTTAGACATGCTCATCAGTGGAACTGGAGCTGCAGCCATGGAAATGTCCTGTCGGCCAGAATATCCTCATTAGATTCTGGGCTTCTGAAGCCAGATGAAGTATAAATGAAATATGCCCAGCTTCTTCCTGAAGGGTTGAGCCTCTGTACTTGAATGCATTCTTGTAACATCTCTCACCCCCTGCTAAGGAAATCTGTAAGCAAGCGGAGCGACAGGGGTGGGGGGACCCTCATGTTTAAGGCACCAGTGTGTCAAGGCCGTGCACACTCACAAGTTTGCAGAATGCCCTTTGGGGGTGATGAACTCTGTCTGCCTACCCTGTTGTCACTCAGACCTCAAGTGTGCTTTTTGACTTTAATACATCTGCTGTTATAATGTCACAGGTAATGAGTACACAGGAAGCAAGAAAAAATTGCTTATTGACAGAAGTGACAAAGAACTGTTATTTTGGTGTTTCCAAGTAATGCATTTCCTGCAATCCTAATTAGTGTGACAAGAAAACTCATTGCCAAGAAATTGTGTGGTGGTTTTTAAGCTTCATTCTAAAACTGTGAGGCTTCGGAGAGTTAGCCCAAAGTGTTTATTTTATGTGTACTGAAATAATCCGATGCCAGCAGGGCAGAAGAAATGGTGCAAATTATTATTCAGATACAATTAAACTTAGGTCACATTCAAGTCCATTAAGCAACAGCCTCAAATCCTTTTAATTAATGGATTCAGATTGGTTGGTATGAATGAGCTAATTAAATTTTTTCCCAGGATGTTCCATTTAAATAGACCACCCTTGTGCTTCCTGCATTTCCTCCAAAGCTCTTCTTTGCAGTTTAGAGTTGATGAAGGGTATCAGCGCTTGATGGCAGGCCCTGGTCGGCAGAGGCCAGGTGAGCCCCAGGCCTCTGGTTCAATCCCTGCAGATCCCTGTCTGCATCTTCTAGCGACTTTCCCATCAGAGTCAGAAGGATCTGGGAGCCCTGTGCTTTCCTGCACCCAACCACGGCCTGATAGAGGTCATCTTTCCCAAGAGAGCTGACACATCCTCCCCAAAATCTGATGGGGAAGGCAGATCACAGAGCCCAGTAGCCTCAGGGATGGTAACCCTGGATTCTCCCTTTTGATTGAAGCTGGGGTGTCTGGGATGAGTTCTTCCCACTCTTCACTTCCATTTCTTCTGATGCTGTCGCACATACACACACACACACACACACTCTACCCTTGAGCTACATGCTCAAGTCACACCCTGTACACATGTTCTCTGATAATCTCACACCTGTTAGCAACATACTAAGAATACGTTCCAGAAGCAGGCCTCCAAATGGTGGTGAAGATGTCCCTCGTACCCTACAGTTTCCAGGCTCCTGCTACCACGTTTTCCCTCACCGCGGTGTGTCCAGTGGTTCTGCCCCTGGGGAACTGTCAAAGCCAGCAGTGAGAGCTCTGCGGGCCCCTCGGTGCCTCCCTCCTCCCTAGCCACCCCCATGGACATCCCTGACCATGTAGTCAGTCATCTCAAGGTTTACAGGAAATCAAAGGTTATTCCTCCAAAACAACAACAAGGTGAAATACCCTGTTCTATGCAAAAGAATATCCAGTTATAGGATAGGGAGTCTATCCAGAAAACCTGAAATTTTAGTGTCTTGCCCCAGAAAACTCCCCATGGGGGCTACACAGCCTCCAGTATATCCAGCGTGGGCCATGCACAGCGTTTAGTCCTGGAATTGCGTGCCTAGCACATACATTCTGCATCTTCCAGTGTTACCCAGGGAACCTGGCACCTTGGTCCCGGGCGCTCTAGACAGAGCCTTTCTAAATAATGGTTCAGTTAAAGCAGCAGCAGACAGGAGTGCAGGGAAGAGGGGCCTAGGGAGAGGAAAATGAAGCATGTAGCCACACGGCACTCGGCAGTACCCCTCACTCTGGGGGCCTGGCTGTGGGTGTTCCGCCACCGGTGCCCTGGGGCCCAGTGATCCTTGGTCCCTTGATGTGCCCCTGGAGACTGGAGCGATTTCAGAATTGGCTTCTTGATGTGGGTGGGGAGTGCCCACAGCTCACCAAGCCCAGACCCGAGCCTGCCCGTCAGTGACCCGCAGCCCTCCAGCAGTGTGACCTAGCTCGAGGTGACAGGGGCACAAGGAGGTGTCGTTTCTATGAGATGTTTCTTTTTTGGGCCCAGGAACCAGTGCCACTGAGTCCCCTTTGTCCTGGCCGCTCTCAGCTAGGGCGCTAGGACCATGCCGAGTGTGTCTTTGCTGCCATCTGTCGTCTGTCGTGGGGAAGAGGCATGGTTTGCTTCCTGGAGGGCACCGCAGCCCTGCCCATTCAGCCGCTCTCCCCGCCTTGAGAGGAAAGTGGAAACCAGGATGTTGGTGTCCCCCAGTGAAAATGCCACTCTGAAGACCCGTGTTTACTGACCTACCATCATTTTAAAGCAGCCCCATTTGAACTGTAATCAAACTGCCAAGCGACCTTTCTGTCCCTCCACCCAGCGCCGCTGAAAGGGCCTGTTGTTCCTTCAGTTCAATGAAGAAACCTTCTGTTGAGTTAAGCAAGTGTTTTTCCAGTCGTGCCTCCCAGTGAGTTACAGAAAGATTATTGTTGGGCCTCGGTTTCTGTTGTGTTTTTATTCTTTAACACCCTACCTCCCTACTCCACCAACTGCCTCCCAACACTGACCGCTTTGCTGTCTTAGCAAAGGAGACCCTGGTGACCCGAGCAGCTTCTCGAGCCTGGGAGAGCCCTGCTCATGTTTTTCAGGGGCCTGGGCACCTTCCAGAGTCTCCGGGGTTCCACAAGGGAGTGGAGCATGGAACAGCCCCCGTGAGCCAGGGACACCAGGCCTGAGTGACTGTGTACAAACGGTATGCTTTTCTGTCTTACAGTTGTTCGTCGGACTTGGGTTTCCTTATGAGGGCCCAGCTCCCCTGGAGGCCGTTGCAAACGGGTGTGCTTTTCTGAATCCCAAGTTCAACCCGCCCAAAAGCAGCAAAAATACAGACTTTTTCATTGGCAAGCCAACTCTGAGAGAGGTAAGCATCTGTAAAAGTCATTCTACTTTCAACAGTGTAAATAATAGCTATTTATCAAGTGCCAGGAGCCCATTGAAACCTCATAGCCTTGGACAGTAGATATTATTCCTGCCTCTCTACAAAGTGTGGGATCTTTTCACTCTACATGAACTCTACCTTAATTCAGACAGACATCTCTGACCTTCTGATTAGCCAAACTCTGATTTTTCTGAATGTTTAGAGTTTATGGAATAAGGAAATCACCAGTAACAGGTATTTCTGAAGAACCTGCTCTCCAGGATGGGCTGTGGGGAATAAAAAGTGGGCCGTGCAGTCCACTTAAAGAATGGGCGGCCTTGCGAGGCAGGAGGTCTCATGGGCGACGGAAGCAGCATGCCCGCTCAGCCGCCACAGCCCGACAAGTAGTCCTGCCACTGAACGAGCTGTTTGCAGGTGCCTCGTGTGAACCGCCTTCCGAGCTCCTCTTGAAAACCCACAGTGGGTGGTGGATCACCACTGGAGGCGGTCGGATTCCATTTGGGGCAATAAACAAAAGTCATTTACAGCATAGGAGTGACCGCGCTGGGTGCTTCTGAATCTGGGCAGAAACAGGTGTGTGCAAGAAACCAGAAGATTGATTTCCTCGTTATTTCTGTAGTTAGTGACTCTGTGGGCTGCTCCTGAGGAGGAAGCCTCTAAGTGTGGAATGGCGACCGAGCCCTTGCCCATGGGGGGCCCTCTCTGGGGGAGTGGGGAGGGGGCCCTGGTGGACGCCCCCCC
>JAQQAC010022902.1:0-14177 GCA_029783875.1 Phataginus tricuspis
GGGGGGGCTCTGTGTCCAGGACAGGGATGCCCGCAAGACCACGCACACCGTGAAGGGCTGCAGTGGGAGTCAGTGAACAAACACACTGATGGCGAGGGTGGCTAGTGGACCAGGAGAAACAGTGGGCATGCAGGACTGGACACGAACATCAGGACATCTACTGGACCAGAGGCCAGGGTCCAGGAGAACGTGGAGAACCCCAACTGGAGAGACACACACCCCAGAGGCCCCACAGGGAGAAGGTGGTGACACAGCAACAATGTGCAGACACCCACAGGTCCACATGGCCACACGTGAGCTTTACCCCTGATGGTCAGCGTGGCCGACGTCCTCTCCTGCCCGCACACACACGAGTACTCCCCGGCATCTGCTGCGGCCAGGTCACAGATCTCCAGCTCACACATGGCCCCATCCTGCCTTAGGGTGACTCTGTCCCCAGCTCTGAGGGTCTCGGGCCCCTTCCTCCACTCCACGGGGGCCACCTTGCTCAGCTCACAGCACAGCATGGCTGTTGCTCCTTCCATGGCCTCCTTGTTTCTCAGTCTTCCTATGAACTTGACAGGCAGGACTGGAGGGGGCAGATGGACACAGAATGCCACACTCACCCCTCCATGCAGGATGGGAGGAGTCACATGGGCAGGGTGGGAGAGTATTCTCACCCTTCACTGTGAGCACGGCTGAGGTCATCTGGTCCCTGAACTGGCAAGAGTACTGCCCGCTGTCCTGTGGCCGTAGGTCCCGGACCACCAGCTCCAGCATAGCGCCCTCCTGACGCAGGCTGTACTTGCCCCCAGGCCGCAGCACCTCCTCTCCACGGTGCCACTCCACAGGCGCAGCCACGGATGACAGCGCACAGCGCAGCGTGGCAGCACCGCCCTCCACCACCTCCAGGTCCTTCAGCCCCTCCCGGAAGTACACAGGCCGAGCTGTAGGCAGGACAGGTTCAGCCTAGTCCTTGCCCCCTGCATCCCACCAGGGTCCCCCCAAAGTTGAGAACAGCTGGGGAGCCACAGGTGGAGGAGCAGGCAGACCCACCTCACCCCTTCTTCATCAGGGGCTGGGGACAGTGACCCCAAAGTCTCTGCCCCTCCAGGAGGGGAAGCCAAACAGCAGGGAACAGAAAAGGGTGGGGTGTTATGAGCTGACCATGTGCCCCAAATCCCCAGACCTTAGAGAGGGGCTGTGTTTGGAGATGGGCCTTTACAGAGGTGATTAAGGGGCAGTGAGCTCACCAGGGTGGCCCTGATCCTATAGGACTGGGATACACAGAAGAGATCAGGACATAGGCAGAGAAACAGCCATTTGGGGACACAGGGAGAAGGTGGAACGACACGCCTAGGAGAGAGGCTTCGGGAAGAACCAGTCATGCCGGCACCTGGTCTTGGACTCCAGCCTCCAGGACAGGGAGGGTAAGTGTTTGTCTGAGCTTCCTCCCTGTGGCAATGGTTACGCAGTCCGAGACAACCAAGATAGATGGAAATGAGCCAAGCCAGGAGCAGGGAGACACAGAGATGTTGGGAAGCAAGGCAAAGTCAGGAGACTCAGGGAGGGCACAGGGGACTGTATCAGAGCAGCAAGGACCAGAGATGGGAGGGCCCAGACAGGCAAACTGCAGAGCTGGGCAGAGAGGCCACAGACCTCCCCTACTCTGCGGCCAGAGACAGAGACAGGAGGGGCCTGAGTGTCCCTGGGCCCTGCTCTGAGATGCCCCAGTGTGGCCTGGGCTGCCCGACCCGTCTGGGGCTTACCGTGAACCCTGACGATGGAGCTGCTGCAGGCACCCCCAGACTCGCATTTGTAACGCCCGCCATCCTGCAGGGTGGTGCCTGAGATGACCAGCTGGGCCCGGTGTCCCTCTTGGCTCAGTTGGCACCGGGCCGATGGCCGCAGGGCCTTCCCATCCTTGGTCCAGCTCACAGGGCTATCTGGGACAGTGGTCTCACAGACCAGGGTCAGGTCCTCGCCCTCCGTGACTGTGGTGTCAGTGAGCTCCTGGGAGAAGGCACTTGGCTTTTCTGGGGAACAGAGAGGCTGCTTGGGGGCGCCTTCAGGAGAAGTCCCAGGTCTTGCTGTAGACCAGACAATGCCCCAGTGAGTGCGCACCTGCCCCCCAGGCTGGGGCTGCAGAAAGGACCACCAGGGGGAAAGAGCAGGCTCAACATGGCTCCTCACACTGAGAGGCATGGTCCAGTGCACGCCACACTGGCCGTGTGCAGCACACGCAGCTACACATCCTAAAACAGCCCTTCTCAGCCTCCTGAGCCCACCTCCCTGCACCTGAGGCCCCAGCCCACTGAGCCTTGTCTGTGGTCCCGGTCACACACCACCAGGACCATGCTTGGTGTGTGGCAGGGCCTCTGCCCTCAGCCACAGCGCTGGGCAGGCAACCCACCTGTGACCCGCAAGGTGGCTGAGACCCGCTGGTCACCCGCCTCAAAGTAGATGGTGCCTGAGTCCTTGAGCGCAAGCTGCTGCAGGGTCAGCACATGGTAGCCGCCTGGCTGGGCCTTGATCTCATTGAGCTCGTTGGTATGCAGAGGTGTCTCATCCAGAAACCAGTGGACTGGCCCGTAGTTGGTGGGTGAGATGCGGCAGCGGAAAGTGGCGGAGGAGCCCTCCCAGACCTCCACATCCTCCAGGTCCTCTGTGATAAGCACGCTCCGGCCTGTGGGGGGCACCAGCCACATCAGGGTGTCCCCACCCTGGCCAGCTGCTACGGGGAATGGGGTGGGGGTGAGGGGCTCATCCAGGCAACAAGCGACCTTTGATGGGCTCAGGACAATGAAACTCAGGAGACTGAGTGGGTCAGAGCTGAGCTGCCCAGAGGTACTTGATTCAGGCGGACCGCTGAGCCCACACCATTTTAGGGTCCATCTGCCACCCACACCACATGGCCCATGGTGGGCCCCCTCTTATCAAACTGCCCCAAACCCATCGATGCCAGTTGTGCATGTCCCCGAGGCCATGTAATATGCAACTATATTGTCATGGGTTAACTGAATGGATAGGAACATCACGGCTGTGCTAAAATGAAAGTCAGCACCCTGGGGTACTGACAGTGTGAAGTGCATCCTGCCTCTAGGTTCCTCCTGCGCACGCAGGGGTCTTGGGCTGTGGGACAGAGGAATGTAAAGATAGTAAGTGGGGAGGCGAAGCATGTACAGCAGATGAGGGATTCTGGGTCACAGACCAATGCCCAGAGGAAAGGCTCTGGCCACACCACCAGCCTGGCCATGTCTATCTGCATGCCCAAGGTCTTTTAAACAGTATTTGTTACCACGCACGGCTCACGTTAACTGTTTTGGATGAAGCATCAACTTTGTCAGCTGGGCTTCCACCATGCTAACAAAACAGTTCCAGCCCACTTGTTGGATTCACTAGATTTTGTGGAAAAGGCGAGGAAAGACCAGAGTGAGGTTTCCTTGCTATTGTTTTGCTGTTTCCCATGGACAGACCCCAGAGAACTTCATCCTGGATACCGCCCCTAGGTTCGGGCTGGCCAGCTCAACATGCCCTATGACACTGGGCTGGCCACTAACGCCAAGTCAAGCCCTGTTCCCTTGTCCATGGGGGAGAAGAATGTGACCCCCCAACCCCCACCACTGCCTGCCAGGCACACATGCTGCTCACCCCAGTGGCCTCCCTCGGCCTTTCTACTGCCATGAGGCAAAGGTGATACATCCTGTGTGCAAGGCCATGTGTTTCCACACACAGGAGTGGCTCTGGAAACCCGCACCAGGCAAACGAGGGCTGCGCAGGGTCCAGCTGGGAGGGCCTCAGAGACAAGACCACCCAGGGTGACCCCCCAGAGATGGGGAAAATGAGGCTGGGTTTGTCCAAGGCCAGGCAGAGGGCTGATCTCCCACCACCCCCCAGCCTCCTTTAATACAGTTTGTGCCCCCCCTCCAGCATGGGCCCATGGGCTGGACCTCACCTTGCACCAGGAGCCGGGCCCGGGTTGAAGTCTGGCCGATGTCACAGGTGTAGACATCACTGTCTGCCCTCTCCAGGGCACGGACAGTAAGCCGCAAGGTCAGGCCCTCCTGGCTGGGCATGTACTTCCCTGAGGCCTGCAGCTCCATGAGGCCCTTCCGCCAGGTCACCGTGGCTGCTGGCTGCTCTGTCTGGCACACGAATACAGCCGTGCCTTTCTCCTCCACCTGCAGATCGACCAGCTCCTGGGTGAACCGGTTTGCCTTTTCTGGTGAGAGGGCAACATGGGGCAGGGTGAGGTTCATGCAGACCGTACATCAGCCCCCAGTCAGGACTGGCAAGCCCCTTCCCAACTGGGCCCTCTGTGGGCCCATGCCCAGGCTTCTCCTGGGGTTACCTTCCACGTGGAGGCTGGCTGTGCTGCTGGACATCTCCGCCTCACATGTGTACTTGCCCGAATCCTTGAGTGAGGCTGCTCGGACAACTAGCATGGCCCGCGAGCCTTCGGTGAGCAGCTCGTACTTCTGACTCTTGCAGATAGCCTTCTGGTCCTTGAGCCAGCGTACTGGGGCACCAGCCCGTGACAGCTCGCAGCTCAGCACCACATCCTCGCCCAGTGTGACCCGCTGGTCCTCCAGTGGCTTGGTGATATCCGTGGGCCTCTCTGAGGGAAGCAGAGGCGGCTGCCCGTGAGGCAAGGCCATGGCCCCAGGGTCCACCCTTAGGGCAGGGCAGCCGTTGCCCAGAAATTCAGAGCCCTGGATTGCTGGAAGCCCCGTGGTCCTGATGGGAGGGGTCCAGGACAGGGAAGGAGACCATAGTCAGGCTCTCAGCATCGAGTCCTGAAAACTCAGAGTGTGGCCAGGCCATTGCCGGCCGGGAGCTGAGTGCTAGCCATCCACACCGGTATGTATGCCAGAAGGGTGAGCTCAGAGACACTGATGTGATGTCCCTGGCTCCCTGGGCCACAAGCCCGGGGAGCTACCATGGCAGTCAGACCATGGATCAATGACCCTGCTCCTACCCAGATACCAGTTAACCTTGACCTAGAGAGTAACCCCCACAGATGACTCTGACCTGCCAGCAGGGGTTCTCACCAGGGGCTGGGGACACAGTGCCCAGAAGCATACCCTGGTGGCTTCCCAGCCCTAGGGCCCAACTCCAGGACACCAAGGGAAGAGCCCAAGCTCAGTACCCCCACTGTGGACACAGCCCCTCCCACCCAGCCCGCAGTGCTCACCTTTGACGATGAGCGAGGCCTTGGAGGTGAGGTTCCCCACAGAGAAGACCACCTCACCAGCGTCACTCGGCAGGGCTTCCTGGACAGCCAGCATGTACTTGCGGCCATGGCGTGTGGCCCAGAAGCGGCCGGAACTGCCCACTGGCTTCCCGCTCATTGTCCACATGGCCACATTGTCTGTGCTCTCATGGGACAGGATGCATTCGAAGCTGCAGCTCTGGCCCTCCAGCACCTCCACTGTCCTCAGTCTCTTGGTGATGCCCACGTGCAGGTCTGCAGGCCACAGGAGATAGCCATCATGCTGGCTAGGCTTGTGGACACCTGCCCCTCCAGATCGGCGCCATTGAGCTCAGAGCAGCCCCAGGCCAGACCCCAGGATGGAGACACCATGCTTCTGCACCTCCCACTCCTGGAGGGCCTGCTGCCCCTCTAGGCAGTTGCCCCCTGGCCTCCAGTCGACCAAAGCCTGATGTTTGGATGACCAGAGCTGTTAGTTCCATTAGGGTGGCCAACTTCCTGCAGCCTATAGAACAGCATGCAGAGAACAAGCTCCATCTACACAGTCACCAGCTCAAATGTTCCAGAAGAGAAAGGACAGATGGCCCCGTGGAGGGTTTCTGCCTCTAGAGCAAACACACCATACCACCCTCCCCCCTTTACTGCTTCATCGCAAACCCTGGCCAGACTGTCGGGGACCCGCCACTGGGTGACAGGGTGCAGGCCTGCAGTGCACACAGTGAGACAAAAAGACTGGAGTTGTCCAGTCAGGAGAGTTGTGCACACAGGAGTCAGGTGTCTGCCCTGTAGCTGAGTAACAAGGCTCAGGTTGTGAGGGACATCTGAGGGGACCTGGTGTCCAAGGGAGCAAGTGCCAATGCCATCCTGCTGGCTGGTGACCTATATAGCATGGCTAGCCTTAACCACGATACATTGCAACGTGGCCTGCCCACAACCCTTCACCTGGCTGAGACCGTATGGTCTGGGAACCCTTCCAGGGCATCACCCACTTTACATCTCAGCCTCTGCCACTTGCCACCTCCAGGACACTCCCCTGACTGTCCCCTTGGTGGCCTGGCACCTGCTACACAGATCCCCTGGTGCTGAATGAATGTCTCCAGCCTCTGTTGAATCCCTATCAAGTGTCCGCGGCTTTGCTCCCCACCCCACTGCTGCACCTGAGGCCCCCAGGACCGCATCTAGCCCTCTCCTCCCAGAGCCTGCCCTGACCTCTACAGGCTCAGTAAAGCAGCCCCTGCCCTTGGAAAATGGGCGGGACCGACTGGGGGCAGGACCGATTGGAGGCGGTCCCAAGCCCACGCCCCACCCGCAGCACCCGCGCCCCGCCCGGAGACGCCCTGACTGGCCACGCACCGTGCACGCTGACCAGTGAGCGGGTCTCCTCCGAGCCCACGCTGCAGGTGTAGAGGCCCGCGTCGTTCCGGCTCAGGTCGTGCACCACTAACCCGTGCATGCCTGCTGTTTGCAGGAAGTCGTACTTGTGGCTAGGGCCAAGCTCCACGCCGTCCTTGTGCCACACCACGCGGGCTTGGGGGTCGGAGACCTCGCACTTCAGGGCCAGCGTGCTCTGCTCTTCTGCAGACACGTCGTCCAGAGCCTTCAGGAACACCACCGGCTTTGCTGGGGTAGGGATTGAGCAGGTGAGCCAGTGAGCAGCCACCTCCGCTGCAGGGAACCCAGCGCCTGTCCTGGCTAGAACCTCACAACCGCGCAGGTATGCCTCACCTTTGACCTCCAGGCGGGCAGTGGCTGACACCTTGGGGGAGGAGACGCGCACGATGCCGGCGTCCTTCCGCCGCACACACTTCAGAACCAGTGTGTGGCAGTGGCCCTCGTGGGAGATCTCGTGGAAACTGTCGTTGTACAGAGGCACGCCATTGAGCGACCACTCCACATCCTCGTCCTCGCGGGACAGCTCACACGAGAAGCAGGCACGGCTATCCTCCGTGACCTCGGCGTCCTGCGGTGGCTGCATCACCGTCACCTCGCGCACTGCCAGGAGAACCAGGGCGCTTCAGCACCCACCATCCTGCCTCCCCACGCCCTTTCCTAGAGGCAGCCCTGTGCGCCCGTGTGCCGAACCTTCCACAGTGACCTGGGCGCTGCTCTGAGCGCTGCCCGCCTGGCACCGGTAGACGCCAGCGTCAGCAGGCGAGAGCCGGAGGATGCGCAGTTCGGCCATGTGGCCCTCCATCCTCATCTTGAACTTGTCCGACGGCGCCAGGGGCATGTCCTCCTTGTACCACTGCACAGCCTTGGGGGGCGGCTTGAAGTCACAGGACAAGACCACGGACTGCTGCTCGCGCCCAGCCTTGGGCTCCAGCGGACGCGTGAGTACCATAGGGATGTCTGCAGCGGGAGGGGAGGAGTAGCGTCGCCAGAGGGCCAGACTGGAGAGGGAAACCCCAGACGCCCTGCCCAGTCCATGAGAATGGCTCACTTTCATCCGCTGCCGCCTGCCGATTGCACGCGCTCACCTGAGACCACCAGACGGGCGGTGGAACGTGACTTGCCGATGGTGAAGTGCACCGGCCCAGTCATGGTGGAGTAGGTGTGCCGCAGCGTGAGCCGGTGCACTGTGCCCTCCTGCTCCATGCCTACGTCTGCCCCTGCCTGTAGCACCGTCTTCCCCAGGAGCCACTTGGGCGGCCGCACCGAGGGGATGGAGGTTTCACACTCGAACCATGCAGGGGCGGGCTCCATCACAGTCACGTCCTCCAGCCCCCGCACTATGGTGATGGATTGCTCTGTGGGTGAGGGGTGGATCACTGGCGAGGTCACGAAGGGAGGGCATCCAGCTTCGCCCCTGCAGGCTCCTCGTCCTCCCTGGGAACAGACCGTGTCCCCCCCACACCTGCTCGGAATTCAGGCCAAAAGGCAGGGGAAGTGATAGAGGCCTCGATTCACCCTCTGACAGAGCTGCCCAGGCCCTGCCCGTACCTTCTACAAAGAAGTGGGCGCTGGTCTTAACGTTGCCAGCATCACATGTGTACGTATCCTCGTCGTCGGGTTGCACGTCGTTGATGACCAGCTTGCGGTAGAGGCCGTCACTGACCATCTCGTACTTGGGCCCTGACTGCAGTTCCACGCTGCCCTTGAGCCACCGCACTTGGGCGCTGGCCCGCGACATCTGGCACTCCAGCACGCCACGGTGCTTCTCCATGGCTATCTTGTCCCGCAGTGGGCGCAGGATAGCCACTGGTAGTTCTGTGGGTAAGCAGGGCGAGGTCAGGGCACCACTCAGCGCTCCCAATGGCCCCAGGGCCAGAACCTGGCCTGTGCAGCCTCCGACCAGCCAGGCTGACCACTGCCACCCATTCATTGGGACCAACAGGAGGCCAGGCCAAGTCACCCTCCGGCTGGGCTGGGACCCACTCAGTACAACGACATGAGGAAAGTGGGCACCCCTGCACACTGGACTCTGCCCCCCGGCCCCCACACCGCACCAATTCAAGCATCAGGCCTCCTCTGCTGCCCCACCCCTCGCACCCCGCCCTCCCTCACACACCCCCCCACCCCCCACCCCCACTCCCGCATCCAGCAAACTCTAGCCCCTGCGCCCTTGCCCGGGGGGTCCATAGACCTCCCCTCCCATGTGCGGCATGGCCACTTTGTCCCTGGCCACCAGGGCAGGCTGGCGCTCACCATTTGCCACGGCCTCACACCCCTTCTCTCCGGCACTTCTGCAGTCCCAGGAGAAAGAATTCACTGGTATCTCTATTTTAAACAGCGGAGGAGACCCGCCTCCCCCCCCACACACCCCTAAGGCTGCCTCCCTCAGCAGGCCTGTCCTCCTGCTGAGGAGGCAACGCCCTCTCTCCTTCCTCCTGGATCATTGCTGCTCTCGTGGGTTAGCGGCCAGGAGGAGCCACAGGCCTGGCCAGGGACAGCTGGCCTGTCAGCCTGTGTGCACACACACCCTGGGAGGCCCCTCACCTTTCACTCGGAGCTGAGCTTGTGATTCTGCACTTTCGGCTACAAACTTTATTTCCCCTGCATCTTCTGCCAGGACCCTCCGGTAGATGAGAGTATATGTCCTTCCTGGGAACACAGGTAACTAAGCACTTGGGGCAGGGGGCCTGGAACAGGAGGGGGAGATGCCCTCCTGCCGAACCCCCAAAACCACACCTTCCTGGCGGATGCGCACGTTGTCACTGGGCCGAAGCTTACTGCCCTCCCGGAACCACTGGGCAGGCACCTCGTCGTGGGAGACCTCACAGGAGAAGGTGGCACCCTCCTTCTCCATCACCTCCACATCCACCAGGGGCCTCACGATCTGGACATTGCGGCCTGGGGCAGAAAGCAAGGCCCTGCCATGCCCGGATGCACAGAGCTGCTCCCTACCCAGCCTGCTGAGGGATACCCAGCAAGGGCAGAGCCCAGGAGCTAAGCACCTGGCTCAGGTCACATGGGGCCAGGAGGTTCTCCTGGCCACCCACCAGACCCTAACCCCTACCCTGCCCAGCCCTCACCTTGCACCTTCAAGGAGGCTGAGCTCTGAGCATCATGGGCGTCACACACATACAGGCCCTGGTCCCCAAGCTCACAACAGTAAATGATGAGACGCCTGCAAGTGTCCTGGGCCACCATGCCCACCGTCTTGCCCACCCTCAGCTCCACACCATCCTAAGAAGGAATGAGTCTGGGTCAGGCCCTGGGGCTGCCCATGGTAAGGTCCCACCCCTGCCTGCCCAGGTGAGAGGCAGGAGGGAACAAGGGAGTCCCGGGGGCTGGCGTTACCTTCAGCCAGTGCACGTCCACATTGGGGCGCGACAGCTCACACTCCAGGGTCACCTTGTCCTTTTCCGTGGCCACCACATCCTGCAGTGGGCGGCTGAACCTCACAGGCAGGTCTGTGGAGGCAGGAGGGGAGAGGTGAGTAGCAGGCCTGGAGGTGCCTGGAGGTGCTGGGGGCGGGGGCGGGGCCTGAGCAGGATGGAATCACACAGCTTGTTTTAGGAACAAGTTTCCTCCTCCACAGGATTCCACGACCCTGGGTCCCCGCCAGGCTCCCTGAGCCACTTGGGATGGGGGCTGTGCACTCTGCAGTGGGTCCCGCCCACGCCCACGCACCGGTGACCAGGAGCTGCGCGGACGTGTGCACGCCCTCAGCCTTGAAGGCGATGAGGCCAGAGTCCTGAGGCTGCAGTCTGGAGAGTGTGAGGGTGTGCATGGGGCCACGCACTTCCAGCTGGCATGTGGGCCCCTCCTGGAGTCTCAGGCCGTCGCGCGTCCAGCTTCCCTCCACTTCGGTATGTGACAGCTCCACTTCCATGGTGGCTGTGCCCTGCTCCGGGGCCTCCACCGCCTGCAGGCCCCGCACGAGGAGGACCTGGCGCACTGCAGGAAGTAGGTGCACGTGGGGGCAGGGGCTGGGTGAATCCCTGCACCAGAACCCCGGCCCTCGGCCAGCCCCCCACTTACTTCACCAGGGGACCCGGGGGCAGCCAGCCAAGTGCCTGGAGGAGAGGCCCACCCCTACGCCCAACCCCAGACTGAGGCCCCTCCGCTCACTTTCCACTGTGAGCTTGGCCTGTGTCTTGTCGTCCGGTGTCTCACAGCCATAGAAACCGCGGTCTGCGAAACTCACACTGCGAAGAACCAAGTGGTGGCTCACGCTCTCAGCGTGGATCTCCACGTTCTCGCCCTGCACCAGAGTCACAGCGTTCCGCGTCCACCTGACTTCAGGCCATGGCCGTGTCAGCTCTACCTCCATGGTTACTGAGCTTCGCTCCTCCACTGTCTGCGGCTCCAGCTTCTTTTTGAACAGCACCGGTGCCTCTGGGGTCACAGGAAAGGGAGGTCATTGCAGTGACCATTGCCGGTGGGGAAAACCAGGACATCGAGCACCCGCCTGCCCCTTGTCCCCTAGCTAGTAGAGCTGCCCGCACCAGACTCACAGTCTGATGCCAGGCTGGGCATGGCCTTGGTCAGACTTGGGCCCAGCTGTGCACCTGCCCAGGTAGGATTTAATGGAAGGAAACCTAGGCTTGGAGAGGCTGCTCTTTACCCAGTCCTCCTCCCACAGCCTGCTCCTCTGCTCTGAATAACCCTGCCCACCCCAGAGCCTGGAACTCCTAAGTGTGACCATGTCCAGCAGGATCCGAAGGCAGAGAACTGGTGAGACAAGTGGATGCTGAGCCCCCAGACCAGCTGCACCAGCCATGCTGCCTTGAAGGAAGCCCAGGACACTCACTTGCCAAGGGCCATGAAACACATTCATGTGGGCTTCCCAGTCCCAGGCTGTACCATGATCTCCCCCAAAACTAAATCTACCTATGTTACTCCCTTATTCAATAACCTGGCAATGGCTGCCACTTACCCTCAGGTGAAGTCCTTGGTTCAGCCAGCAAAGCTCATCCCCACCTCCTGCCTCTGCTTGTACTGGCTGCCCACTCCAGTACCCCCCACCTCGCCATCCATGGGGCTCATCATGGGACACCTCCTCCAGGAAGCCTCCCTGGACTGCCTCAACCCTTACCCAGGTGTCCCCTACAGAGAAGGTGCCCTGCCCCTGAGCCCACCAGAGTCTCCTTGCTGCAGCTGACCAACCCAGTGACTCCGAGGGCAGCCAAGCGAGTTGCACACAGGCCAGCAACAGGATACCATCTGGGAAGCAGCCCTTGGGGAGGCCCTCCCTGCCATGCCACTCTCGAACCTCGAACCCGGAGAGCAGCGGTGGACCTGACACCCTCAGCCTCTGCGGTGATCTGGCCAGCATCCTCTAGGGTCAGGCCCAAAATGGTCAGGCTGTGGCTGGCGCCAGTCTGCGAGATGAGAAACTTCTCACTGGGCTGCAGCAGGGCGCCGTCCCGGGACCAGGTGACCGCCACGTCACTGGGGGTCACCACACACTGGAAGGTGGCATCCTGGCCTTCCTCCGCCACAGCGGCACTCAGCCCTGACATGAACTTGACCACTCGGGGAGCTGTGGACAGAGGCTCCGCTTAAGAGCAGGCAGGAGGGGCAGGGGCCCCAGCCTGCACACATGCTGGAAGACACCTCTTCCAGAACCCTGGTGCGCCGCATACCACTGACTGTGAGGCTTGCGCTAGTGTGGTCATCACGGCTCTCGCACACATATTCCCCGGCATCCTCCTGCCGCAGGCCCAACACGGTGAGCGAGCGCAGGGTACCCATGGCCGCCATCTGGAAGCGCTTGCCGGCCCTGAGCTGCGTGCTCCCTCGGCGCCACACCACGTCAGCCTGTGCTGGGCTCAGCTCACAGGTGAGTGTCACGGTGCCTCCCAGCTCTCCACTCACAGGCTCCAAGGGCTGACAGAACCTGGCAGCCACCTCTGTGGGAGGGGAAGGCATGTTAGCTGAGCAGGGCTCTGGCACTGGGTGAGCTCTGCGCTGACCATCGTGTGCCCCAGCCCCACGCGGCCCAGCATGGGGACGCCACCTGCACCACGTCATGCACCACATCAGAGCACACACAGGGGTCCCAGAGGAACTCTCTTCTTCCACCCCACTGACCTTCCACCTGCACTGGGAAGTCCTGGCCCTGGGCGCCCACATGGCAGCTGTACACGGCACTGTCCAGGGGCTGTGCGCCGCACACTGTGAGTGTGTGCATGTCCCCCAGGCTGGTCATCTGGTGCCGCTTGCTGCGGTGAATCTCCACGCCGTCCTTGAGCCACGTCACTGTGGCCACGGATGGCGTGGCCAGTGTGGCGGTCAGAACGATGTCCTCATATTCCCTGACAACCACAGGCTCCCGGCGACTGGGCCTCTCCAGGGCTGGGGGTTCAGGCTCCGGCTCTGGGGGGAAGTCACTGAGAATGAGAGAGGGGCCCTCCTACCCGACCTGGGCTCTGCCCCCACCCCAAGCCTCATGCCAGGAGAAGACCTGAAATGGAGCGGCCCCTAGCTCCTACTGCTCCCAACAGCCCGCCACCCTTGCCTCTCTGCTGAGCACAGGCCACCTGCCAGGCACCTGCCTCCAGCAGCCGAGCACGGGGACAGAGACCCAGGCCAAGAAGGGGAAGAGGGAAGGCCCCTGGAGGGGGCCCAGGAGGATCCCTGTGCAGTCAGACCGAGGGGAGCACTTGGAAAGACCATTCTGGCTTCAGGGTGGGGACAGGTGTGTGACAGCTACACTGGGGATAAGGACAGTGTTAGCCCCCTCAGGACACTGAAACCCAGCAATGTCATTAGCTCTTATGAGGTGTGGGTACAGGTAGCACACCAACCTGGCCTAGGCCCAGGCTGGATGGGCATTTGGGCATTAGGACAGGCCCACGGGGCGGACCTACAGATAACTGGTGTTGGGTGAGGCAGGTCTGGGCTCCACAGCTGCCCAATGGGCCTTAAAACAGGAACTATGTGCTCACTGACCCCACACAGAGAACAGCCACTTCCACAGACCACAGGGCTCAGGAACATGCAGATGCCTAAGGAAGTCTCAGTGGCAGGTTTGTGTCGTGGAAAATGGAGATGTAGCATAGAAGGGCAGCAACTTGGGCAACAGATGCTGAGAATCTCCTGGACTAGGGGCCTAGGTGGGTCCAGACTGACCGAAGGGCCTCAACAATGGAGAAGCCTTGTACGGGTATGTCAACAGACAACCCAGCATAGGAACAACACACACCTGCCACCATCCTGATTTGTCAGGTACTCACCTCCCTGCCCAACTAAGGACCCACCTGTGACATCCAGGCGGAAGGACACCTTCTGGTCCCCGGCCTCACAGCTGTACTCGCCGGCGTCCGCCTTCCCCGCCTGCTGCACCACCAGCCGCCTGGTGCAGCCCTTGGCCTCCATGTGCACTTTCGAGCTGGAGCTCAGCTTCTTCCCGTCCTTGTACCACGTCACCTCCTTCTGGGCCTGGGCCACCTTGCAGCTCAGTGTGGCGCTGGCTCCCGCCTCAGCCTGCACCTCACTGCGTGCTGGCTGCTCCTTGGCAAACACCACCGAGGGCTCTGGGACAGGGAGGTATGCACAAGGTCAGAGTCCCCTGGTTAGGATAATGGCTCTGTGGAAA
>JAQQAC010022903.1:0-14190 GCA_029783875.1 Phataginus tricuspis
GGGGGGGCTCTGTGTCCAGGACAGGGATGCCCGCAAGACCACGCACACCGTGAAGGGCTGCAGTGGGAGTCAGTGAACAAACACACTGATGGCGAGGGTGGCTAGTGGACCAGGAGAAACAGTGGGCATGCAGGACTGGACACGAACATCAGGACATCTACTGGACCAGAGGC
Source organism: Phataginus tricuspis (assembly GCA_029783875.1). Lineage (NCBI taxonomy): Eukaryota > Metazoa > Chordata > Mammalia > Pholidota > Manidae > Phataginus > Phataginus tricuspis. The sequence continues at coordinate 174 of JAQQAC010022903.1, forward strand.
CAGGGTCCAGGAGAACGTGGAGAACCCCAACTGGAGAGACACACACCCCAGAGGCCCCACAGGGAGAAGGTGGTGACACAGCAACAATGTGCAGACACCCACAGGTCCACATGGCCACACGTGAGCTTTACCCCTGATGGTCAGCGTGGCCGATGTCCTCTCCTGCCCGCACACACACGAGTACTCCCCGGCATCTGCTGCGGCCAGGTCACAGATCTCCAGCTCACACATGGCCCCATCCTGCCTTAGGGTGACTCTGTCCCCAGCTCTGAGGGTCTCGGGCCCCTTCCTCCACTCCACGGGGGCCACCTTGCTCAGCTCACAGCACAGCATGGCTGTTGCTCCTTCCATGGCCTCCTTGTTTCTCAGTCTTCCTATGAACTTGACAGGCAGGACTGGAGGGGGCAGATGGACACAGAATGCCACACTCACCCCTCCATGCAGGATGGGAGGAGTCACATGGGCAGGGTGGGAGAGTATTCTCACCCTTCACTGTGAGCACGGCTGAGGTCATCTGGTCCCTGAACTGGCAAGAGTACTGCCCGCTGTCCTGTGGCCGTAGGTCCCGGACCACCAGCTCCAGCATAGCGCCCTCCTGACGCAGGCTGTACTTGCCCCCAGGCCGCAGCACCTCCTCTCCACGGTGCCACTCCACAGGCGCAGCCACGGATGACAGCGCACAGCGCAGCGTGGCAGCACCGCCCTCCACCACCTCCAGGTCCTTCAGCCCCTCCCGGAAGTACACAGGCCGAGCTGTAGGCAGGACAGGTTCAGCCTAGTCCTTGCCCCCTGCATCCCACCAGGGTCCCCCCAAAGTTGAGAACAGCTGGGGAGCCACAGGTGGAGGAGCAGGCAGACCCACCTCACCCCTTCTTCATCAGGGGCTGGGGACAGTGACCCCAAAGTCTCTGCCCCTCCAGGAGGGGAAGCCAAACAGCAGGGAACAGAAAAGGGTGGGGTGTTATGAGCTGACCATGTGCCCCAAATCCCCAGACCTTAGAGAGGGGCTGTGTTTGGAGATGGGCCTTTACAGAGGTGATTAAGGGGCAGTGAGCTCACCAGGGTGGCCCTGATCCTATAGGACTGGGATACACAGAAGAGATCAGGACATAGGCAGAGAAACAGCCATTTGGGGACACAGGGAGAAGGTGGAACGACACGCCTAGGAGAGAGGCTTCGGGAAGAACCAGTCATGCCGGCACCTGGTCTTGGACTCCAGCCTCCAGGACAGGGAGGGTAAGTGTTTGTCTGAGCTTCCTCCCTGTGGCAATGGTTACGCAGTCCGAGACAACCAAGATAGATGGAAATGAGCCAAGCCAGGAGCAGGGAGACACAGAGATGTTGGGAAGCAAGGCAAAGTCAGGAGACTCAGGGAGGGCACAGGGGACTGTATCAGAGCAGCAAGGACCAGAGATGGGAGGGCCCAGACAGGCAAACTGCAGAGCTGGGCAGAGAGGCCACAGACCTCCCCTACTCTGCGGCCAGAGACAGAGACAGGAGGGGCCTGAGTGTCCCTGGGCCCTGCTCTGAGATGCCCCAGTGTGGCCTGGGCTGCCCGACCCGTCTGGGGCTTACCGTGAACCCTGACGATGGAGCTGCTGCAGGCACCCCCAGACTCGCATTTGTAACGCCCGCCATCCTGCAGGGTGGTGCCTGAGATGACCAGCTGGGCCCGGTGTCCCTCTTGGCTCAGTTGGCACCGGGCCGATGGCCGCAGGGCCTTCCCATCCTTGGTCCAGCTCACAGGGCTATCTGGGACAGTGGTCTCACAGACCAGGGTCAGGTCCTCGCCCTCCATGACTGTGGTGTCAGTGAGCTCCTGGGAGAAGGCACTTGGCTTTTCTGGGGAACAGAGAGGCTGCTTGGGGGCGCCTTCAGGAGAAGTCCCAGGTCTTGCTGTAGACCAGACAATGCCCCAGTGAGTGCGCACCTGCCCCCCAGGCTGGGGCTGCAGAAAGGACCACCAGGGGGAAAGAGCAGGCTCAACATGGCTCCTCACACTGAGAGGCATGGTCCAGTGCACGCCACACTGGCCGTGTGCAGCACACGCAGCTACACATCCTAAAACAGCCCTTCTCAGCCTCCTGAGCCCACCTCCCTGCACCTGAGGCCCCAGCCCACTGAGCCTTGTCTGTGGTCCCGGTCACACACCACCAGGACCATGCTTGGTGTGTGGCAGGGCCTCTGCCCTCAGCCACAGCGCTGGGCAGGCAACCCACCTGTGACCCGCAAGGTGGCTGAGACCCGCTGGTCACCCGCCTCAAAGTAGATGGTGCCTGAGTCCTTGAGCGCAAGCTGCTGCAGGGTCAGCACATGGTAGCCGCCTGGCTGGGCCTTGATCTCATTGAGCTCGTTGGTATGCAGAGGTGTCTCATCCAGAAACCAGTGGACTGGCCCGTAGTTGGTGGGTGAGATGCGGCAGCGGAAAGTGGCGGAGGAGCCCTCCCAGACCTCCACATCCTCCAGGTCCTCTGTGATAAGCACGCTCCGGCCTGTGGGGGGCACCAGCCACATCAGGGTGTCCCCACCCTGGCCAGCTGCTACGGGGAATGGGGTGGGGGTGAGGGGCTCATCCAGGCAACAAGCGACCTTTGATGGGCTCAGGACAATGAAACTCAGGAGACTGAGTGGGTCAGAGCTGAGCTGCCCAGAGGTACTTGATTCAGGCGGACCGCTGAGCCCACACCATTTTAGGGTCCATCTGCCACCCACACCACATGGCCCATGGTGGGCCCCCTCTTATCAAACTGCCCCAAACCCATCGATGCCAGTTGTGCATGTCCCCGAGGCCATGTAATATGCAACTATATTGTCATGGGTTAACTGAATGGATAGGAACATCACGGCTGTGCTAAAATGAAAGTCAGCACCCTGGGGTACTGACAGTGTGAAGTGCATCCTGCCTCTAGGTTCCTCCTGCGCACGCAGGGGTCTTGGGCTGTGGGACAGAGGAATGTAAAGATAGTAAGTGGGGAGGCGAAGCATGTACAGCAGATGAGGGATTCTGGGTCACAGACCAATGCCCAGAGGAAAGGCTCTGGCCACACCACCAGCCTGGCCATGTCTATCTGCATGCCCAAGGTCTTTTAAACAGTATTTGTTACCACGCACGGCTCACGTTAACTGTTTTGGATGAAGCATCAACTTTGTCAGCTGGGCTTCCACCATGCTAACAAAACAGTTCCAGCCCACTTGTTGGATTCACTAGATTTTGTGGAAAAGGCGAGGAAAGACCAGAGTGAGGTTTCCTTGCTATTGTTTTGCTGTTTCCCATGGACAGACCCCAGAGAACTTCATCCTGGATACCGCCCCTAGGTTCGGGCTGGCCAGCTCAACATGCCCTATGACACTGGGCTGGCCACTAACGCCAAGTCAAGCCCTGTTCCCTTGTCCATGGGGGAGAAGAATGTGACCCCCCAACCCCCACCACTGCCTGCCAGGCACACATGCTGCTCACCCCAGTGGCCTCCCTCGGCCTTTCTACTGCCATGAGGCAAAGGTGATACATCCTGTGTGCAAGGCCATGTGTTTCCACACACAGGAGTGGCTCTGGAAACCCGCACCAGGCAAACGAGGGCTGCGCAGGGTCCAGCTGGGAGGGCCTCAGAGACAAGACCACCCAGGGTGACCCCCCAGAGATGGGGAAAATGAGGCTGGGTTTGTCCAAGGCCAGGCAGAGGGCTGATCTCCCACCACCCCCCAGCCTCCTTTAATACAGTTTGTGCCCCCCCTCCAGCATGGGCCCATGGGCTGGACCTCACCTTGCACCAGGAGCCGGGCCCGGGTTGAAGTCTGGCCGATGTCACAGGTGTAGACATCACTGTCTGCCCTCTCCAGGGCACGGACAGTAAGCCGCAAGGTCAGGCCCTCCTGGCTGGGCATGTACTTCCCTGAGGCCTGCAGCTCCATGAGGCCCTTCCGCCAGGTCACCGTGGCTGCTGGCTGCTCTGTCTGGCACACGAATACAGCCGTGCCTTTCTCCTCCACCTGCAGATCGACCAGCTCCTGGGTGAACCGGTTTGCCTTTTCTGGTGAGAGGGCAACATGGGGCAGGGTGAGGTTCATGCAGACCGTACATCAGCCCCCAGTCAGGACTGGCAAGCCCCTTCCCAACTGGGCCCTCTGTGGGCCCATGCCCAGGCTTCTCCTGGGGTTACCTTCCACGTGGAGGCTGGCTGTGCTGCTGGACATCTCCGCCTCACATGTGTACTTGCCCGAATCCTTGAGTGAGGCTGCTCGGACAACTAGCATGGCCCGCGAGCCTTCGGTGAGCAGCTCGTACTTCTGACTCTTGCAGATAGCCTTCTGGTCCTTGAGCCAGCGTACTGGGGCACCAGCCCGTGACAGCTCGCAGCTCAGCACCACATCCTCGCCCAGCGTGACCCGCTGGTCCTCCAGTGGCTTGGTGATATCCGTGGGCCTCTCTGAGGGAAGCAGAGGCGGCTGCCCGTGAGGCAAGGCCATGGCCCCAGGGTCCACCCTTAGGGCAGGGCAGCCGTTGCCCAGAAATTCAGAGCCCTGGATTGCTGGAAGCCCCGTGGTCCTGATGGGAGGGGTCCAGGACAGGGAAGGAGACCATAGTCAGGCTCTCAGCATCGAGTCCTGAAAACTCAGAGTGTGGCCAGGCCATTGCCGGCCGGGAGCTGAGTGCTAGCCATCCACACCGGTATGTATGCCAGAAGGGTGAGCTCAGAGACACTGATGTGATGTCCCTGGCTCCCTGGGCCACAAGCCCGGGGAGCTACCATGGCAGTCAGACCATGGATCAATGACCCTGCTCCTACCCAGATACCAGTTAACCTTGACCTAGAGAGTAACCCCCACAGATGACTCTGACCTGCCAGCAGGGGTTCTCACCAGGGGCTGGGGACACAGTGCCCAGAAGCATACCCTGGTGGCTTCCCAGCCCTAGGGCCCAACTCCAGGACACCAAGGGAAGAGCCCAAGCTCAGTACCCCCACTGTGGACACAGCCCCTCCCACCCAGCCCGCAGTGCTCACCTTTGACGATGAGCGAGGCCTTGGAGGTGAGGTTCCCCACAGAGAAGACCACCTCACCAGCGTCACTCGGCAGGGCTTCCTGGACAGCCAGCATGTACTTGCGGCCATGGCGTGTGGCCCAGAAGCGGCCGGAACTGCCCACTGGCTTCCCGCTCATTGTCCACATGGCCACATTGTCTGTGCTCTCATGGGACAGGATGCATTCGAAGCTGCAGCTCTGGCCCTCCAGCACCTCCACTGTCCTCAGTCTCTTGGTGATGCCCACGTGCAGGTCTGCAGGCCACAGGAGATAGCCATCATGCTGGCTAGGCTTGTGGACACCTGCCCCTCCAGATCGGCGCCATTGAGCTCAGAGCAGCCCCAGGCCAGACCCCAGGATGGAGACACCATGCTTCTGCACCTCCCACTCCTGGAGGGCCTGCTGCCCCTCTAGGCAGTTGCCCCCTGGCCTCCAGTCGACCAAAGCCTGATGTTTGGATGACCAGAGCTGTTAGTTCCATTAGGGTGGCCAACTTCCTGCAGCCTATAGAACAGCATGCAGAGAACAAGCTCCATCTACACAGTCACCAGCTCAAATGTTCCAGAAGAGAAAGGACAGATGGCCCCGTGGAGGGTTTCTGCCTCTAGAGCAAACACACCATACCACCCTCCCCCCTTTACTGCTTCATCGCAAACCCTGGCCAGACTGTCGGGGACCCGCCACTGGGTGACAGGGTGCAGGCCTGCAGTGCACACAGTGAGACAAAAAGACTGGAGTTGTCCAGTCAGGAGAGTTGTGCACACAGGAGTCAGGTGTCTGCCCTGTAGCTGAGGAACAAGGCTCAGGTTGTGAGGGACATCTGAGGGGACCTGGTGTCCAAGGGAGCAAGTGCCAATGCCATCCTGCTGGCTGGCGACCTATATAGCATGGCTAGCCTTAACCACGATACATTGCAACGTGGCCTGCCCACAACCCTTCACCTGGCTGAGACCGTATGGTCTGGGAACCCTTCCAGGGCATCACCCACTTTACATCTCAGCCTCTGCCACTTGCCACCTCCAGGACACTCCCCTGACTGTCCCCTTGGTGGCCTGGCACCTGCTACACAGATCCCCTGGTGCTGAATGAATGTCTCCAGCCTCTGTTGAATCCCTATCAAGTGTCCGCGGCTTTGCTCCCCACCCCACTGCTGCACCTGAGGCCCCCAGGACCGCATCTAGCCCTCTCCTCCCAGAGCCTGCCCTGACCTCTACAGGCTCAGTAAAGCAGCCCCTGCCCTTGGAAAATGGGCGGGACCGACTGGGGGCAGGACCGATTGGAGGCGGTCCCAAGCCCACGCCCCACCCGCAGCACCCGCGCCCCGCCCGGAGACGCCCTGACTGGCCACGCACCGTGCACGCTGACCAGTGAGCGGGTCTCCTCCGAGCCCACGCTGCAGGTGTAGAGGCCCGCGTCGTTCCGGCTCAGGTCGTGCACCACTAACCCGCGCATGCCTGCTGTTTGCAGGAAGTCGTACTTGTGGCTAGGGCCAAGCTCCACGCCGTCCTTGTGCCACACCACGCGGGCTTGGGGGTCGGAGACCTCGCACTTCAGGGCCAGCGTGCTCTGCTCTTCTGCAGACACGTCGTCCAGAGCCTTCAGGAACACCACCGGCTTTGCTGGGGTAGGGATTGAGCAGGTGAGCCAGTGAGCAGCCACCTCTGCTGCAGGGAACCCAGCGCCTGTCCTGGCTAGAACCTCACAACCGCGCAGGTATGCCTCACCTTTGACCTCCAGGCGGGCAGTGGCTGACACCTTGGGGGAGGAGACGCGCACGATGCCGGCGTCCTTCCGCCGCACACACTTCAGAACCAGTGTGTGGCAGTGGCCCTCGTGGGAGATCTCGTGGAAACTGTCGTTGTACAGAGGCACGCCATTGAGCGACCACTCCACATCCTCGTCCTCGCGGGACAGCTCACACGAGAAGCAGGCACGGCTATCCTCCGTGACCTCGGCGTCCTGCGGTGGCTGCATCACCGTCACCTCGCGCACTGCCAGGAGAACCAGGGCGCTTCAGCACCCACCACCCTGCCTCCCCACGCCCTTTCCTAGAGGCAGCCCTGTGCGCCCGTGTGCCGAACCTTCCACGGTGACCTGGGCGCTGCTCTGAGCGCTGCCCGCCTGGCACCGGTAGACGCCAGCGTCAGCAGGCGAGAGCCGGAGGATGCGCAGTTCGGCCATGTGGCCCTCCATCCTCATCTTGAACTTGTCCGACGGCGCCAGGGGCATGTCCTCCTTGTACCACTGCACAGCCTTGGGGGGCGGCTTGAAGTCACAGGACAAGACCACGGACTGCTGCTCGCGCCCAGCCTTGGGCTCCAGCGGACGCGTGAGTACCATAGGGATGTCTGCAGCGGGAGGGGAGGAGTAGCGTCGCCAGAGGGCCAGACTGGAGAGGGAAACCCCAGACGCCCTGCCCAGTCCATGAGAATGGCTCACTTTCATCCGCTGCCGCCTGCCGATTGCACGCGCTCACCTGAGACCACCAGACGGGCGGTGGAACGTGACTTGCCGATGGTGAAGTGCACCGGCCCAGTCATGGTGGAGTAGGTGTGCCGCAGCGTGAGCCGGTGCACTGTGCCCTCCTGCTCCATGCCTACGTCTGCCCCTGCCTGTAGCACCGTCTTCCCCAGGAGCCACTTGGGCGGCCGCACCGAGGGGATGGAGGTTTCACACTCGAACCATGCAGGGGCGGGCTCCATCACAGTCACGTCCTCCAGCCCCCGCACTATGGTGATGGATTGCTCTGTGGGTGAGGGGTGGATCACTGGCGAGGTCACGAAGGGAGGGCATCCAGCTTCGCCCCTGCAGGCTCCTCGTCCTCCCTGGGAACAGACCATGTCCCCCCCACACCTGCTCGAATTCAGGCCAAAAGGCAGGGGAAGTGATAGAGGCCTCGATTCACCCTCTGACAGAGCTGCCCAGGCCCTGCCCGTACCTTCCACAAAGAAGTGGGCGCTGGTCTTAACGTTGCCAGCATCACATGTGTACGTATCCTCGTCGTCGGATTGCACGTCGTTGATGACCAGCTTGCGGTAGAGGCCGTCACTGACCATCTCGTACTTGGGCCCTGACTGCAGTTCCACGCTGCCCTTGAGCCACCGCACTTGGGCGCTGGCCCGCGACATCTGGCACTCCAGCACGCCACGGTGCTTCTCCATGGCTATCTTGTCCCGCAGTGGGCGCAGGATAGCCACTGGTAGTTCTGTGGGTAAGCAGGGCGAGGTCAGGGCACCACTCAGCGCTCCCAATGGCCCCAGGGCCAGAACCTGGCCTGTGCAGCCTCCGACCAGCCAGGCTGACCACTGCCACCCATTCATTGGGACCAACAGGAGGCCAGGCCAAGTCACCCTCCGGCTGGGCTGGGACCCACTCAGTACAACGACATGAGGAAAGTGGGCACCCCTGCACACTGGACTCTGCCCCCCGGCCCCCACACCGCACCAATTCAAGCATCAGGCCTCCTCTGCTGCCCCACCCCTCGCACCCCGCCCTCCCTCACACACCCCCCCACCCCCCACCCCCACTCCCGCATCCAGCAAACTCTAGCCCCTGCGCCCTTGCCCGGGGGGTCCATAGACCTCCCCTCCCATGTGCGGCATGGCCACTTTGTCCCTGGCCACCAGGGCAGGCTGGCGCTCACCATTTGCCACGGCCTCACACCCCTTCTCTCCGGCACTTCTGCAGTCCCAGGAGAAAGAATTCACTGGTATCTCTATTTTAAACAGCGGAGGAGACCCGCCTCCCCCCACACACACCCCTAAGGCTGCCTCCCTCAGCAGGCCTGTCCTCCTGCTGAGGAGGCAACGCCCTCTCTCCTTCCTCCTGGATCATTGCTGCTCTCGTGGGTTAGCGGCCAGGAGGAGCCACAGGCCTGGCCAGGGACAGCTGGCCTGTCAGCCTGTGTGCACACACACCCTGGGAGGCCCCTCACCTTTCACTCGGAGCTGAGCTTGTGATTCTGCACTTTCGGCTACAAACTTTATTTCCCCTGCATCTTCTGCCAGGACCCTCCGGTAGATGAGAGTATATGTCCTTCCTGGGAACACAGGTAACTAAGCACTTGGGGCAGGGGGCCTGGAACAGGAGGGGGAGATGCCCTCCTGCCGAACCCCCAAAACCACACCTTCCTGGCGGATGCGCACGTTGTCACTGGGCCGAAGCTTACTGCCCTCCCGGAACCACTGGGCAGGCACCTCGTCGTGGGAGACCTCACAGGAGAAGGTGGCACCCTCCTTCTCCATCACCTCCACATCCACCAGGGGCCTCACGATCTGGACATTGCGGCCTGGGGCAGAAAGCAAGGCCCTGCCATGCCCGGATGCACAGAGCTGCTCCCTACCCAGCCTGCTGAGGGATACCCAGCAAGGGCAGAGCCCAGGAGCTAAGCACCTGGCTCAGGTCACATGGGGCCAGGAGGTTCTCCTGGCCACCCACCAGACCCTGACCCCTACCCTGCCCAGCCCTCACCTTGCACCTTCAAGGAGGCTGAGCTCTGAGCATCGTGGGCGTCACACACATACAGGCCCTGGTCCCCAAGCTCACAACAGTAAATGATGAGACGCCTGCAAGTGTCCTGGGCCACCATGCCCACCGTCTTGCCCACCCTCAGCTCCACACCATCCTAAGAAGGAATGAGTCTGGGTCAGGCCCTGGGGCTGCCCATGGTAAGGTCCCACCCCTGCCTGCCCAGGTGAGAGGCAGGAGGGAACAAGGGAGTCCCGGGGGCTGGCGTTACCTTCAGCCAGTGCACGTCCACATTGGGGCGCGACAGCTCACACTCCAGGGTCACCTTGTCCTTTTCCGTGGCCACCACATCCTGCAGCGGGCGGCTGAACCTCACAGGCAGGTCTGTGGAGGCAGGAGGGGAGAGGTGAGTAGCAGGCCTGGAGGTGCCTGGAGGTGCTGGGGGCGGGGGCGGGGCCTGAGCAGGATGGAATCACACAGCTTGTTTTAGGAACAAGTTTCCTCCTCCACAGGATTCCACGACCCTGGGTCCCCGCCAGGCTCCCTGAGCCACTTGGGATGGGGGCTGTGCACTCTGCAGTGGGTCCCGCCCACGCCCACGCACCGGTGACCAGGAGCTGCGCGGACGTGTGCACGCCCTCAGCCTTGAAGGCGATGAGGCCAGAGTCCTGAGGCTGCAGTCTGGAGAGTGTGAGGGTGTGCATGGGGCCACGCACTTCCAGCTGGCATGTGGGCCCCTCCTGGAGTCTCAGGCCGTCGCGCGTCCAGCTTCCCTCCACTTCGGTATGTGACAGCTCCACTTCCATGGTGGCTGTGCCCTGCTCCGGGGCCTCCACCGCCTGCAGGCCCCGCACGAGGAGGACCTGGCGCACTGCAGGAAGTAGGTGCACGTGGGGGCAGGGGCTGGGTGAATCCCTGCGCCAGAACCCCGGCCCTCGGCCAGCCCCCCACTTACTTCACCAGGGGACCCGGGGGCAGCCAGCCAAGTGCCTGGAGGAGAGGCCCACCCCTACGCCCAACCCCAGACTGAGGCCCCTCCGCTCACTTTCCACTGTGAGCTTGGCCTGTGTCTTGTCGTCCGGTGTCTCACAGCCATAGAAACCGCGGTCTGCGAAACTCACACTGCGAAGAACCAAGTGGTGGCTCACGCTCTCAGCGTGGATCTCCACGTTCTTGCCCTGCACCAGAGTCACAGCGTTCCGCGTCCACCTGACTTCAGGCCATGGCCGTGTCAGCTCTACCTCCATGGTTACTGAGCTTCGCTCCTCCACTGTCTGCGGCTCCAGCTTCTTTTTGAACAGCACCGGTGCCTCTGGGGTCACAGGAAAGGGAAGTCATTGCAGTGACCATTGCCGGTGGGGAAAACCAGGACATCGAGCACCCGCCTGCCCCTTGTCCCCTAGCTAGTAGAGCTGCCCGCACCAGACTCACAGTCTGACGCCAGGCTGGGCATGGCCTTGGTCAGACTTGGGCCCAGCTGTGCACCTGCCCAGGTAGGATTTAATGGAAGGAAACCTAGGCTTGGAGAGGCTGCTCTTTGCCCAGTCCTCCTCCCACAGCCTGCTCCTCTGCTCTGAATAACCCTGCCCACCCCAGAGCCTGGAACTCCTAAGTGTGACCATGTCCAGCAGGATCCGAAGGCAGAGAACTGGTGAGACAAGTGGATGCTGAGCCCCCAGACCAGCTGCACCAGCCATGCTGCCTTGAAGGAAGCCCAGGACACTCACTTGCCAAGGGCCATGAAACACATTCATGTGGGCTTCCCAGTCCCAGGCTGTACCATGATCTCCCCCAAAACTAAATCTACCTATGTTACTCCCTTATTCAATAACCTGGCAATGGCTGCCACTTACCCTCAGGTGAAGTCCTTGGTTCAGCCAGCAAAGCTCATCCCCACCTCCTGCCTCTGCTTGTACTGGCTGCCCACTCCAGTACCCCCCACCTCGCCATCCATGGGGCTCATCATGGGACACCTCCTCCAGGAAGCCTCCCTGGACTGCCTCAACCCTTACCCAGGTGTCCCCTACAGAGAAGGTGCCCTGCCCCTGAGCCCACCAGAGTCTCCTTGCTGCAGCTGACCAACCCAGTGACTCCGAGGGCAGCCAAGCGAGTTGCACACAGGCCAGCAACAGGATACCATCCGGGAAGCAGCCCTTGGGGAGGCCCTCCCTGCCATGCCACTCTCGAACCTCGGACCCGGAGAGCAGCGGTGGACCTGACACCCTCAGCCTCTGCGGTGATCTGGCCAGCATCCTCTAGGGTCAGGCCCAAAATGGTCAGGCTGTGGCTGGCGCCAGTCTGCGAGATGAGAAACTTCTCACTGGGCTGCAGCAGGGCGCCGTCCCGGGACCAGGTGACCGCCACGTCACTGGGGGTCACCACACACTGGAAGGTGGCATCCTGGCCTTCCTCCGCCACAGCGGCACTCAGCCCTGACATGAACTTGACCACTCGGGGAGCTGTGGACAGAGGCTCTGCTTAAGAGCAGGCAGGAGGGGCAGGGGCCCCAGCCTGCACACATGCTGGAAGACACCTCTTCCAGAACCCTGGTGCGCCGCATACCACTGACTGTGAGGCTTGCACTAGTGTGGTCATCACGGCTCTCGCACACATATTCCCCGGCATCCTCCTGCCGCAGGCCCAACACGGTGAGCGAGCGCAGGGTACCCACGGCCGCCATCTGGAAGCGCTTGCCGGCCCTGAGCTGCGTGCTCCCTCGGCGCCACACCACGTCAGCCTGTGCTGGGCTCAGCTCACAGGTGAGTGTCACGGTGCCTCCCAGCTCTCCACTCACAGGCTCCAAGGGCTGACAGAACCTGGCAGCCACCTCTGTGGGAGGGGAAGGCATGTTAGCTGAGCAGGGCTCTGGCACTGGGTGAGCTCTGCGCTGACCATCGTGTGCCCCAGCCCCACGCGGCCCAGCATGGGGACGCCACCTGCACCATGTCATGCACCACATCAGAGCACACACAGGGGTCCCAGAGGAACTCTCTTCTTCCACCCCACTGACCTTCCACCTGCACTGGGAAGTCCTGGCCCTGGGCGCCCACATGGCAGCTGTACACGGCACTGTCCAGGGGCTGTGCGCCACACACTGTGAGTGTGTGCATGTCCCCCAGGCTGGTCATCTGGTGCCGCTTGCTGCGGTGAATCTCCACGCCGTCCTTGAGCCACGTCACCGTGGCCACGGATGGTGTGGCCAGTGTGGCGGTCAGAACTATGTCCTCATATTCCCTGACAACCACAGGCTCCCGGCGACTGGGCCTCTCCAGGGCTGGGGGTTCAGGCTCCGGCTCTGGGGGTAAGTCACTGAGAATGAGAGAGGGGCCCTCCTACCCGACCTGGGCTCTGCCCCCACCCCAAGCCTCATGCCAGGAGAAGACCTGAAATGGAGCGGCCCCTAGCTCCTACTGCTCCCAACAGCCCAGGCCATCCAGCCCGCCACCCTTGCCTCTCTGCTGAGCACAGGCCACCTGCCAGGCACCTGCCTCCAGCAGCCGAGCACGGGGACAGAGACCCAGGCCAAGAAGGGGAAGAGGGAAGGCCCCTGGAGGGGGCCCAGGAGGATCCCTGTGCAGTCAGACCGAGGGGAGCACTTGGAAAGACCATTCTGGCTTCAGGGTGGGGACAGGTGTGTGACAGCTACACTGGGGATAAGGACAGTGTTAGCCCCCTCAGGACACTGAAACCCAGCAATGTCATTAGCTCTTATGAGGTGTGGGTACAGGTAGCACACCAACCTGGCCTAGGCCCAGGCTGGATGGGCATTTGGGCATTAGGACAGGCCCACGGGGCGGACCTACAGATAACTGGTGTTGGGTGAGGCAGGTCTGGGCTCCACAGCTGCCCAATGGGCCTTAAAACAGGAACTATGTGCTCACTGACCCCACACAGAGAACAGCCACTTCCACAGACCACAGGCCTCAGGAACATGCAGATGCCTAAGGAAGTCTCAGTGGCAGGTTTGTGTCGTGGAAAATGGAGATGTAGCATAGAAGGGCAGCAACTTGGGCAACAGATGCTGAGAATCTCCTGGACTAGGGGCCTAGGTGGGTCCAGACTGACCGAAGGGCCTCAACAATGGAGAAGCCTTGTACGGGTATGTCAACAGACAACCCAGCATAGGAACAACACACACCTGCCACCATCCTGATTTGTCAGGTACTCACCTCCCTGCCCAACTAAGGACCCACCTGTGACATCCAGGCGGAAGGACACCTTCTGGTCCCCGGCCTCACAGCTGTACTCGCCGGCGTCCGCCTTCCCCGCCTGCTGCACCACCAGCCGCCTGGTGCAGCCCTTGGCCTCCACGTGCACTTTCGAGCTGGAGCTCAGCTTCTTCCCGTCCTTGTACCACGTCACCTCCTTCTGGGCCTGGGCCACCTTGCAGCTCAGTGTGGCGCTGGCTCCCGCCTCAGCCTGCACCTCACTGCGTGCTGGCTGCTCCTTGGCAAACACCACCGAGGGCTCTGGGACAGGGAGGGATGCACAAGGTCAGAGTCCCCTGGTTAGGATAATGGCTCTGTGGAAA
>JAQQAC010022907.1:0-12173 GCA_029783875.1 Phataginus tricuspis
GGGGGGGCTTCCGGCCTGGGGGCCGCCACGGCCCGGCGTTTGGCCAGCCATGGCGTCAAGGTCGCCATCTTCGACATGAACGAAGCCGTCGGCCAGGCGTTGGCCAGCGAGCTTGGCGGTGTTTACTGCAACGTGGACGTGACGTCCGAGGAGCAGGTGGACGCGGCCTTCGCCAAAGCCCGTGCCGCGATCGGGCAGGAACGCATTCTGGTCAACTGCGCCGGCACGGCCGACGCCGTCAAGACCGTCAGTCGCGACCGGAAAACGGGCGAGATCCGCCCGAGTGCGGTGGATCGCTTCAACCGCATCGTGCAGATCAACCTGGTGGGCACGTTCCGCTGCATTGCCAAATCGACGGCGGGCATGCTGGCGCTGGAACCGCTGGCCGACGGCGACCGCGGCGTCGTGGTCAACACCGCTTCGGCCGCTGCGGTGGACGGCCAGGTCGGCCAGGCCAGCTATGCCGCCAGCAAGGCCGCCGTCATGGGCATGACCTTGCCGATCGCACGCGACCTGATGGACGAAGGCGTTCGCGTCAACACCATCCTGCCGGGGATCTTCGGCACCCCCTTGCTGCTGGCCCTGCCGGACAACGTCAAGCAGGCGCTGGCGGCCAGCGTGCCCTTTCCCAAGCGTTTGGGCGACCCCGATGAATTCGCGCAGGCCGTCGAGTTTCTGGTCACTTGCGGCTACATGAACGCTGAGTCCATCCGCGTGGATGGGGCCCTCCGCATGGCGCCGCGCTGACGCCTTGAACCCTCGAAGAGCTGCGCATGATGTCGTCAACCCGAGAAAGCCACGCAACGGGAGCCTGGAATGTCAGGGGGTCGGCCACGGGTGCCTGCAAGTCATGGCGTGATGTCGATCCGCAGCTCGGCAGGAGCGTCATTCGCCATGATTGACCTGCATTACGCACCGACACCCAACGGCTGGAAGATCTCCATCCTGCTGGAGGAACTCGGACTTCCCTATACGGTGACTCCGGTCAACATCCGCGCTGGCGAGCAATTCAGGCCGGAATTTCTGGCGATCAGCCCGAACAACCGCATTCCGGCCATAGTGGACCATGCGCCGCTCGACGGCGGCGGCCCGCTTTCGGTGTTCGAGACCGGCGCCATCCTGGTCTATCTGGCCCAGAAAACCAACCGCTTCCTGCCCACGGATCTGCGCGGCTTCACCCAAACCATGCAATGGGTGATGTGGCAGGTGAGCGGACTGGGGCCCATGCTCGGCCAGCATGGTCACTTTGCGCTGTATGCGCAGGAAAAGATCGCCTACGCGATTGAGCGTTACCGCGACGAAGCGGCACGGCTGTATCGCGTGCTCGATACCCAGCTCGGCAAGACCGGCGCCTATGTCGCTGGCACCGAGTACGGCATCGCCGACATCGCTTGCTTTCCCTGGACCATGACCCACAAGGCCCAAGGCTTCACGCTCGACGACTTTCCCCACCTCAAGCGCTGGTACGCCAGCGTGCGCGGCCGGCCCCAGGTGCAAGCGGGGCTGGCGGTCGGCAAATTCGAGCAAGAGCCGCTGGACGACGAAGCGAGAAAGAACATGTTCGGCCACAAGGCCAGGGAGCTGGCGGAACGGAGCGCCATTCCGGGGCGCGAGTAGCGCGATTCCGGAATCCAGTGACGCCCCAAAAACACAGGAAACACCATGATCGAATTCTTCTTCGACTGCTCCAGCCCCTGGACTTATCTCGCCTTTCATAACATCCAGCCGCTCGCCAAGGAGCTTGACGTTGAGATCACATGGCGGCCGATCCTGGTCGGCGGCATCTTCAACACCATCAATCCCACCGTCTATGCCTCGCGCGAGACGCCGGTGCCGCAGAAGGCCCGCTACCTGAAAAAGGACCTAGCGGATTGGGCCCGCTCGACGGGGCTTGCGATCAAGATGCCGCCGACGGTGTTTCCCGTCAACAGCGTGAAGGCGATGCGCGGCTGCATCTGGCTCGGCAACGACATGGCGCCGTTTGCCCGCGCCATATTTGAAGCCTATTGGGGCGACGACCAGGACATCTCGCAGGACGCGGTGCTGGCGCAGGTGTGCCAGCGCGTTGGCATCGAGCCCGCCCAATTCTTTGCAGGCATCGGCGAGCAGGCGATCAAAGACCAGCTCAGGGCCAACACCGATGAGGTGGTCGCGCGCGGCGGCTTTGGCTCACCGACCATCTTCGTGGACAAGACGGACATGTATTTCGGCAACGACCGCATGCCGCTGATCCGCGAAGCCGTGCTGCGCTTGCAAGGGAAGGCGGCCTGATGCCGCAGGCCAGGGTTCACCCATCCATCCATTCATCTCACCACCACCACAGGAGACACCATGCAAAAAAGACAATTCATCACCATGCTTTCCGGCGCCATGCTGACCGGCGTTTCTGGCCTGGTCCGCGCGCAGGGCGCGGGCACCCCGGGCGTGACGGATCGCGAGATCAAGATCGGCTCGACCGGACCGCTCAGCGGCCCGGCCGCAGGCTATGGCATCGTCGGCAAGACCATGTCTGCATGGTTTGACCTGGTCAACGCCGAGGGCGGCGTGAATGGGCGCCAGCTCAAGCTGGTGCTGGCCGACGATGGCTACAGCCCGCCGAAAACCCTGGAGCAATCGCGCCGCCTGGTGGAGCGCGATCAGGTGGCTTTTCTCGCGGCGCAGATAGGCTCGTCCACTGGGCTGGCGTCGCGCAGCTATCTCAACAACGCCAAAGTACCGCAACTCTTCGTTTCGTCCGGCTCCGCCACGTGGCTGGATGATGCGGCTAAGTTCCCCTGGAGCATGGGCTGGCTGCCCCTGTACACCGACGAAGGGCGCATCCTGGCCAGGCACATCCTGCAGACGCGGCCCAACGCGAAGATCGCCATGTTCTACCAGAACGACGACGCCGGCAAGGATGTGCTGCGTGGCGTGAAGGAGGTTCTGGCTGCCGCCGGGAAGAAGCTCATCAGCGAAGAGTCGCATGAGGTGTCGGATCCGACGGTGGACTCGCAGATCGTCTCCATGCATGCCTCGGGCGCGGACGTGCTGGTGGCGTGGGGTTCGCCCAAAGCCACCCTCCAGTCGCTGCGCAAGACCCACGACATCGGCTGGCGCCCGGCCATCTACATCAACCCGAGCGCATCTTCGGTGCCCGCGGTGCTGACTCCGGTGGGGCTGGACAAGGTCAAGGGCATCATGAGCGCCGCGTTCCTCAAGGATCCGAGCGATCCGACCTGGAAGAACGACCCTGGTGTCCTGGCCTGGCATGCCTTCATGGACAAATACAACAAAGGCGCGGCCAAGGAATACCTCACCGTGCTCGGTGCCTGCCTTGGGCAAGTGACAGTGCAGTTGCTCAAGCAGTGCGGCAACGACCTCTCGCGCGAGAACATCATGCGGCAGTCGCGCCGCCTGGACATGGATTTGCCCATGATGCTGCCGGGCCTGCGTGTCAAGACCAGCGACGCCCGCCCTCACCCGATACCGGACATGCGCATCCAGCAGTTCGACGGCACGAGCTGGAAGGTGATGCCGTCCTGACGGGGCGAGCGCAGCGATGGAACCCATTCTTTCCGTACGCGACCTGACGATCCGCTTCGGCGGTGTCGTCGCGCTGGACGCCTTCTCGATGGACGTGCCCGAGGGCTGCATCTTCGGCCTGATCGGGCCGAACGGCGCTGGCAAGACGACCTGCTTCAACTGCATCAGCGGCCTGTACCGGCCCACCCACGGCAGCGTGCGCTTCGGCCAGGCCGAGTTGACGCGCCTGCCGCGCCACGGCGTGGCACGGCTGGGTCTGAGCCGCACCTTCCAGAACGTGGCGCTCTACCCCTCGCTCACGGTGCGCGAAAACGTGATGGTGGGTGCGCACGCGCGGCTGCCGGTGTCGATGCTGGGTGCCGCGCTGCGCTCGCGCGCCGTCCGTGCCGCCGAGGAAGAAATCGCGCACTCGGCTGACGCGGCCCTGGCCACGCTGCGGCTGTCTGACTATGCCGACCGGGGCGTGGCGGAACTGCCAGTGGGCATCCAGCACCGCGTGGAAATCGCGCGGGCGCTGGTGACGCGGCCCAAGCTGCTGCTGCTCGACGAGCCCGCCGCTGGCCTCACCGCTGGCGAGGTCGATGAACTGCGCGACGTGCTGCTGCGCCTGCACGAGGAATTGAAGCTGACCATGGTGGTCGTGGAGCACAACATGCGCTTCGTGATGAAGACCTGCTCCGACCTCGCGGTACTGAGCTTTGGCCGCAAGCTCGCCCAGGGCTCGCCCGAGGAAGTGGCCAACAACGACGCCGTGCTCGATGCCTATCTGGGAGGTGTGCTGTGACCCAACGGCTTGAAATCCGCAACCTCGCGGTGGCCTACGGCCGAACGGCGGTGGTGCATGGCATCGACCTGCACGTGCAGGCCGGCGAGATGGTGGCGCTGCTCGGCGCCAACGGCGCGGGCAAGACCTCCATCCTGCGCGCCATCAGCCACCAGCAGGTGACTGCCAAGGGCACGCTGCGCTTCGAGGGCCAGGACATCATCGACATGGCCGCGCCCGCCATCGCCTCGCTGGGCATCGCCCACGTGCCCGAAGGGCGCGGCACCTTTGGCGACCTGACGGTGCTGGAGAACCTGCGCGTGGGCGCCATCCACCGCCGCGACAAGGACGGCATCGAGCAGGACATCGCCCGGATGCAGACGCTGTTTCCCAAGCTGTCCAGCCGCGCGAAGCAAGCGGCGGGCACGCTCAGCGGCGGCGAGCAGCAGATGCTGGCCATCGCGCGCGCGCTGATGATGCGCCCCAAGATGCTGCTGCTGGACGAGCCTTCGTTCGGCATCGCGCCGCGCGTGACGCAGGAGATCTACGAACTCCTGCACCAGTTGCGCGAAACCGAGCACCTCACGGCGCTCATCGTGGAGCAGAACGCCCAGGTCGCGCTGAACCTAGTCAACCGGGCCTATGTGCTCGAAAGCGGGCGCGTCACTGCCCAGGGCACCGCAGCCGAGCTGCGCGAAGACGACGCCGTGCGCCGCAGCTACCTCGGCCACTGATCAAAAAGAGGTTCATCACCATGCAAGCATTCCTTCACCAGATAGCTTCGGGCCTGGCGGCGGGCGGCATCTATGCCAGCCTCGCCATCGCGCTCGTGCTCATCTATCGCTGCACTTCGTCCGTCAACTTCGCGCAGGGCGAACTGGCGATGTTCTCCACCTATATGAGCTGGGCGTTGGTTCAGGCGGGCGCATCATGGTGGGTGGCCTTCGCCGTTGTGGTCGTGGGTTCCTTCCTGCTCGGGCTGGCGCTGGAGCGGGTCATCTTCCAGCCCCTGCGGCACAAGCCGGTGCTCTCGGTCGTGGCGGCCAGCATCGCGCTGCTCATCATCTTGAACAGCCTGGTCGGCTGGCTGTTCGGGCATGAGATGCTGGAGTTCGCCACGCCGTTCGGTGGAGTCCTCAGCCGTGCCGAACCCTATCTGTCGGCCCACGAGGTCGGCGTTCTGCTCGTCACCCTGGCCGAACTGGCGGCGGTATTCGCGTTCTTCCGCTTCACCCGGTTCGGCCTGGCGATGCGTGCGGTGGCGGTGAACGCGCCGTCGGCGGAACTGTCGGGCATCAGCACCAACAAGGTGCTGGCCGTGGGCTGGGGTCTTGCAGCGGTGGCCGGTGCCGTGGCGGGGCTGATGGCCGCGCCCATCGTGTTCCTGGAGCCGTCGATGATGATGGGGCCGCTGATCTACGCACTGGCGGGCGCGCTGCTGGGCGGCATCGCCAGCCCTGTGGGCGCCGTGGCCGGGGGCTTCGCCGTCGGGGTACTGGAGAACCTGCTGGGCGCCTACGTGGTCGGCAACGACCTGAAACTGACCTGCATCATGCTGTTGATCATCGCGATGCTGGTCTTGCGGCCCGCCGGTATCTTCGGCAAGACGGCCCAGGTGAGGGTGTGAGCATGAGTACCATGAGCGCCCCACTCAACATCCGCCCGGTGGCATCGCCCACCTGGTTGCGCTGGACGGCCTCGGTGGTCGGGCTCGCGCTGCTGGCCTGGTCCTTTAGTTGGCAAAGTTATCCGTTGTACGTGATGACGCAGGTGCTGATCTATGGCATCGCCATCATGGGCCTGAACCTGCTCACCGGCTACACGGGCCAGATCTCGCTCGGCCACAGCGCCTTCTTCGCCATCGGTGCCTATACCGCGGCGGTGCTCTCGCATCACCTGGGCTGGCCGTTCTACGTGGGCGTGCCGGTGGCGGCGCTGTTGTGCTTCGTGGCGGGTTTCCTCTTCGGCTTCCCGGCGCTGCGGCTGCCCATGCTTTATCTGGCGCTGTCCACCTTCGCGGTGGCGGTGGTGACACCGCAGGCGCTCAAGTGGAAAAAGATCGAGTGGCTGACCGGTGGCGTGGCGGGGATCGTCCTGGAAAAACCTGTGTTCCCAGGGGTGCTGGCCGACCGGGCGGACTGGGCCATCATGGCCTGCGTTGCGGCCTGCGCGCTCTGCGCCTTCCTGCTGGCGCGGCGGATTCTCGGCTCGCAGTTCGGCCGCCTGGTGGACGCCTCGCGCGACCAGCCGCTCGCGGCGGCGGCGGGCGGACTCGACATCACCGCCCTGCGCACGCAGATGTTCGGCCTCAGCGCGGCGTTCACCGGCCTGGCCGGTGCCCTGAGCGTGGTGGCGGGCCAGTTCGTCGCGCCCGAGAACTTTCCCTTCCTGCTCTCGGTGTCCCTGCTGGTGGGCAGCTTCGTGGGCGGGGTGCGCAGCCTGTGGGGCGCCTTCCTGGGGGCTGCCTTCATCGTGCTCACGCCCAACCTGGCCGAGAGCGTGTCGCAATCCGCGCCGTGGATGATCTTCGGCTTCGCACTGCTCGCGGTGGTCTTCCTGGCCCCTAATGGCTTGAGCGGCTGGATCACCAGCCTCTGGCGCAGGCGTGCAAATTCCTCATCCGCCCAGTCTTAGACGCTTTCCATGCAGCCCGTCTTCGTCGCTGGCACGGGCATGACCCGTTTCGGCAAGCACATTGACTGCGGTCTCAAATCGCTCGCCGCCGAGGCGATTGGCGAAGCCATTGCCGATGCAGGCATCACCCCGTCCCAGCTGCAGGCCGCCGACATGGGCAACGCCGCTGCTGGTGTCATGGCCGACCAGGTGCTGATCCCCGGACAGGTGGCGCTGCGCGGCATGGGCATCGGGCGCATTCCGGTCGTCAACATCGAGAACGCTTGTAGACGCATCCTTGCAGTGGGTGCTCGATATGCTGCTGGCTTCAGATAACAGATAAGCCCTGTTGCCGTCGGATTTGCCAGGATACGCGGCCGTCATGTACCTGCGCAGAAATCGGCATACCGAGTCGTTGTTCGATGACAGGCCTCCATGGCACCAGGCTGAACCCCATGCCATCATCGAGCATGGCGTAGCGCCCGCTGGCCAGCATGACGCTGCGGCGGTAGATACCCGCCACGCGCTGGCCATCGGCCACGGGCCGGTGCTCCAGGCCAGTTTCGGCGGCCAAGTCCTTCGCGGCATGCGCTACATCCCGGCTGCGCAGCATTGCCAGCAGATTGCGCGCCAGGATGACGCGTTGGCCGCGCCGCTCGGCCAGCCCCTGTTCGGCCAGGAAGTCGGTGCGCTGTTGCATTGCCTGCTTGGCCTCGCCGCCAAAGCCCAGGTCGCCCAGGCCAGAGCCACCGCCGATCAACTGCTGGTCAAGCCAGGTGGCCCCGATCACGCGGGCCTGCCGCTCGATGGGCAGGTGCGATTTCAGCTCCACGGCCACGCCGCCCAGGCGCTGCGCGTCGTAGCGACGGCCCTGATCGGGCAGGTCGCCCGGCACCTTCCATAGCCCTTCGGCCACGCGCTCCACGATGCCTGCCCGGCGCAGGGCTTCCAAGCGCCGGACGTGGGCCGCGACGACTTCCTGCGGATCGCGGCCCGGTACGGCCTGGCCCTGCGCGATAGCAAGGTGGTGGTCGGTGCGGTACAGGCCATCGCTCGCCAGCACGGCGATGTTCTTGTCAGCCGCGCGCACGTCGGCCGATCCCTTCACCTCCACCACGGCGCCGGTGGGATAGTTCGCCAGCTCGTCGCGGGTGTTGAGCGCGACGTAGTGGGCCTTGCCGTCCACCCCGTCGATGACCAGATAGCCGCGGTCGCGCAGCTCGTCGGCCAGCCCCTTCGCGGCCACGCGGCCGAGAATGGTTCGGCTATCGTCGCCCGGCTCGAACACCGCCAGTTCGCGCGGCTCGCCGCGCATGGCACGCTGCATGGTGCGGATGATGTCGCCACGCTCGCCCAGGGCGCGCAAGGTCTTCTCGGCATCGGCATGGACGGCCCAGGTGCCCGGCTGCGCCTCGTCGGCCAGTCCCAGGCGCTGCAAGCGTTGCAGGCGGCCGATCAGCAGCAGGCGTTGGCGTTGCAGCTTCGGTTCGTTGAAGCGTTCGATCTGCACCCGGCCGTCTTCGCCGGCCTCGCGTTGCAGCGTGCGATCCAGGCTCGTCCACCGCTCCTGCTCCACCTCGCGTTGCAAGGTCTGCTGGATCTCCAGTTCGGTGCGCGGCCCCAGCCATTCGGTCGCCAGTTCAGCGGCACGATGGCGGAATCCATCAGCGATGTAGTCGCCGGCGATGATGAGGTCTTTGCCGGTGTCGTCGCGCCCGCGCACGATCAAATGCGTGTGGGGGTTGTCGGTGTTCCAGTGATCCACCGCCACCCAATCCAGCCGCGTGCCCAAGTCAGCTTCCATGCGGTTCATCAGATGCCGCGTGTAGGTGCGCAGGTCGTCCAGTTCGGCCCCGTCCTCGGGCGAGACGATGAAGCGGAAATGGTGCCGGTCGTCGGCGCAGCGTTCCTTGAAAGCATCCAGATCGGCTTCGTCGGTCTGCGGCCCATAGGCCCGGCCTGGCTCGCCATCACGGCCCACACCATCGCGCTCGATGTAGCGCAGGTGCTTGGCGAGCGATTGCGGGCTGGCCCGCTGCTGGTTGACCAGCAAGGTTTTGATAGTCACACGCCGCGACATGGGCGTGAGCTTCGCGCCCGCAAACCGCGCCGCCGTATGGCCGCGCCCCAGGCGTGAGCCGGGCCGCTGGCCGGTGGCCTTGCCGCCGATGGCCGATGCCGGACGGCGCACCGAGGACTTGCCGCCACTGGCCTTGCCGGCCTGCTGGAGCACCTTGGAAACGAAGCCCTGGCCGCGGTTTTTTGGAGCGCTGGGGCGGATGCGGAAATCGTCGTCGCGGCGGTTGATCATGACTTCTCTCCCTGAAAGCTGGGGCGTAGTCCGTCGTGCGAAGCACGCGGACAAGCCCATATCGACGCGGGCCACGCGCCACAAGCAGCACGGCGGCGAAGCCGCTGCGTGCCGCGCCGCCCCCACGTGCAGACAGGCTTTCGACGCGGCCCGGTGCCGCGTCCTTTTGTCTTGCCTTCCGCATTTGCCGCCCCTTGCACCCCAGGCTCTCGCTTCCGGCACGTGCGGCCCGGCGGCGCTGCTGCACCCGCAGCCAGCGCCCCGGCGAACACGGCGGTGGCCGCAGGCCAGCCGTGTTTGAGGCAAGACGCCTGCACGTGGGACGGCTGCGCCGGAAGCAGCGCGAAGTGCGGTGCCGGATACGCAAAATCGGCACCTGCACTGCACTGCACGCGCGACGACACGGCGACAAACAGCAGAACGACACGCCCGATGGCACGATGAGATGCACGGCGACGTGCAGCGAATCGGCGGCCATCATGGGCGCGACTCCAGCCAGACCGGGCGCGCAACGCCGATCACGGCGGATGCGCTGACCGGCCCGAAATACCGGCTGTCGAACGACGCCGGGTTGGTCACGCTCAAGAGGAACAGTTCGCCAGGCCGAAGCTGGCGGCACTGCCGCCAGGAAGGCAGCGGACGGCCCAGCCGGTCGGCGGGCAGCACGGCGGCCACCGGCACGCCGTCGATCCAGACCAGCGCATCAAACACGCACACCGTTTGCGGCGCGACGGCGCCCACGCGCTTGAGCAGCGGCACGCGCGCCGGCAGGTAGCGGCGCTGCGCGGCCAGCGCGGCGGTGTCTGCCGGCAACGTGGTCAAGACGATGCTGCCAACGGACAAAGGCTGGTGCAGCGAGTCGGTACGCTGGTGGAGCGGTTCCACGCGATACCAGCCGACCGCCACGCTGTCGGACGGGTTGTAGATGATGCGCGGCAGCGGATGCACGAAGGACGCCCAGGCCAGCGCAGCGAGGCCGCAGGCAGACAGGCACGCGAGCACGATGCGAGCGCGCAGGCGTGAGCGAGGACGCGGCGCGGTGCCGACAGTCGAAACGGCGGTCATGGCAGCGCCCTCCCGATGAGCCATCCGGCGTGCCGCTCGGCGGTGTATTCGGGCAGCGGCAGGCGCGCAGCGAGCCGGTTGGCGAGCGTGCGCCAGTACGCGGGTGAAGCGGCGGATGGCGCGATCCCCAGCGCCTCGATGGCGTCGATGCGCTCCAGCACGGCGCGCACCTGGTTCTCGCCCTCGGTGTGCAGCAGCAGGCGTGCGCCCGGCTGCACACCGGGGATGCGCTGCGCCGCGTCCAGCGGCGTGCAAGCCTGCATCACCATGAGCTGCCAGCGAACAGTGCCGTAGTCGGTGGACTGCCAGCGAATGCGGCAGAACATGGCATTCGGCATGAATACGGCGAGACTGCGCCAGCGGTCGAGCCGCAGCGTGCGCGCCGGTTCGCCGAAGCGCAGGTAGAGCTTGAAACGGTGCTCCAGGAAGGCCAGCGAAACGCGCGTTAGCGGCGTTGATGTTGGCCCCGTCGCGTGTGCTAGGAGTGGCGGCGACGGTGCAGCCGTGGCCGCGAAGGCAACAGGCGCGGGGGCAGACGAAGCGGATGCGGTCATGGTGTGTTCTCCCTGCGTTGTTCTGGAAACTCGCGCTCCAGCAGGCCGCGCAGCAGTTCGGCCACCGTCACGCCTTGCGTGAACGCCGACACCTTGATGCGCGCCCGCATTGCGGGCGTGATGTCGAGCGTCAGGCGTGCGGTGTAGAGGTCGCCCTTGCCCAGCGCATCGGCGTCGCCCTGGCGAATCCACGCCTCGGCGTGCGGATTCGCGGGCGGACGCGCGCCGATGCCGACGCGCTTTGTCGTGCGCTTGCTGGCGGGGCTGCTCATGTCGGCCACCGCAGCAGTTCGTCCACCAGTGCGGTGATTTCGCGCGCGGCGACGCTGTCCGGCGCCGTCTCGCGTGCCAGCCGGCCAGCAGCCACGCTGTCGGCGAACACGATGCGTTGATGCACTTCCGCGCGCAGCGCAGGAAGCGGCTGCTCGGCCAGCGCGCCGCGTGCTTCGCGTCCGATCACCGTGGTGCTCACGCGCCGGTTGATGACGAAGGCCGCGCGCAGCGCAGGCCGAAACACCTGCGCCTCGCGGATCAGCGCCACCATCTCGGCGCTGGCCCACAGGTCGTAGGGGCTGGGCTGCACCGGGATCAGCACGCGCTCGGCCGCCAGCAGCGAGGAGCGCGCCAAGGCGGCGATGCGCGGCGGCCCGTCGATGACGACGTGATCGGCCCGCCTGGCGAGTTCTGGCGCTTCCTGGTGCAGCGTTTCGCGTGCGAGGCCCACGGCGCTGAACAGCCTTGGCAAACCTTGCTGGCTGCGGCGCTGCGTCCAGTCCAGCGCGGAGCCTTGCGGGTCGGCGTCCAGCAACACGACGTGTTGGCCGCGCATCGCCAGCTCGCCAGCGATGTGGGTAGCCAGCGTGGTTTTGCCGACGCCGCCTTTCTGGTTGAGCAGCGCGACGATCATGGCCTGGCCCTCCCTGTTGGAAAGCCCGGTTGTTGCCGCTGTGCTTCGCGCCGCGTGGCGGTTTTCCACCGAGGTGCGGCGCTTCTACTACCAGTTAGATGTTTTAAGTTAGGGAAGTTAGGGGAGGCCGAAACCCGCGCCGTTATTGGCTTTGCGGCCGATCCGTACTCCTGATAGCACGAGAGTCGTACTCCCGATAGCACGATACCTCGTACTCCTGATAGCACGAGCCCGTCCACAAGCTGCGCACCGTTTATCCCCGTGCCGCGAACGGCACGGGCCGGAAGGTCAGCAGCTCGGCGCTGTTGTCCGGCATCCGCTCGATGCCTAGGACGTAGCCGGGCAGCGACTGCCGCGCGACCAGTGCGCGCAGGTCGTAGGCGAAGTCTGAGAAGCGCGTGGCACTGCCCGATTTCCGATACAGGTGTCGGAAATCGA
>JAQQAC010022910.1:0-14017 GCA_029783875.1 Phataginus tricuspis
GGGGGGGGAAATTCAAAGGAACCCCATTTTCCATTTTTACAAGCCAAACATTTCCTTTCCCAATGTTTGCACTAACGAAACTTTTTTCTTAATGGTTGGCTTCTTGGGTGAAATTCTTATGAGGTTTCAAGTCAGCCTCCTTTATTAAGCATAACCACATTCACACAGCATGTGCTGATTATATAGTGTAATGGATTTAAAAAGCATTTTAAGATAGTCAGATGACTCAATTTAATAATATAGGAAATGAAAACATCATTTCTAATTAGATCATATTACTGATTTAAAACTACAATTTGTGTGCTGTTCCAACAGTGTGATCTTGCAGAGATTCTAATTTAAAAACACAGTGGCTAGTAGGACACATGACAAGATCAAACTAGATACATAATAGTCCCTTAGCCCATTTGGAGGAACTCCAGCAAAGTTTCAAGGAAATGTGAAATATCATCAGGTCAAAACAAAAAACAAAATATTAACTATAGACAACAGCACCAGAATTTTCCTGTTTTTTTCCTTATAAATAAAAGATAAATGATATTTAACATATTTCAATCTATCAACAGTTTTAAACTGAACATGACCTGTGAAAGAAATCATTATAACTGTGTTTCATTCCATTAAACACAACTAGCTTATTGTCAAGAGAACAAGCTGCCTCTCCAGGTTTCAGGCTCACTTCAGCATTTTGCATTTAAACTGCATGGATCACTGGTTTGGCTCATTTACCAATGAAGGTAGAATAATATTGCAGAGTTAAAAAGGTGCTTCATCAGATTTCATTAAATCTGGGAACATTTGCGCTTGTCTGGATGGTGTGCATACATATAAAACAGATACATATGCAGTGATAAACAAATGAAGGTCTGCAGGGGCTTAGATGGGTCTTTACCTCTCAGAAGGGAAATTTTCATTCCCTCTGTGCAGAAAATCACTGTCGACTATATTCCCGAAACCAAGTACAAAAATCTAAAAATGACCCCTGATCACTTTTGAAAGCAGGTCAAAATACCACCATCTCAGGACACAGCCATGTGCAAAGGGACACAGAACAGCAGGTGCATTTAAAATTCTACAATGTTACAAGTGAAAACTCCTGGGCACAAGGTACTATCAGGGCTTAAACAGACAAAGGGCACAGATGACAGAGCAGCAGCAGAAACGCCATCAAGGAAGTTGGTAATGAGGCTTTTCCTTCTCACTTGGTTTCTGGCTCCCTGAAACTGCTTTTTCTTTTCTATTTTGGCAATCTATTTTTCAGAATAGTTGATTACATGATTTTGACTCCATTTCCTGCTCAGGTACAAATAGTTTGGAATTGCCACCAGATCCACGAACAGCACATGCTGCTTTGACAGCATGCAAGCTTTACTGAGATGGTTCTTCAGTAAGTTTTTAGCTCACAAAATTAAATTAGCTTTATTTTAATAATTAAATCCATACATACGCAATATGTCAGTAACTTGCCTACAGTCTAATAAATCATTCTTTCCCTGAGAAAAGGCAGTCTGCCATCCCATTCGAAAGAAAGTTTGTAAAATGAAATAGATATAAAGCAGTATTAAAAATATGCTTGATGTATGAAGGGAAGGGAATGTGTTCTGATTTATATTCCCTCATATTTTTAAGCAACATCCAACACAAAGTGTTTTTGATTTAGATTAATCTTTCCACTGTATAGACAGTAACTAATAAGACTCAAAAAAGCAACACAAAAGCATTTTGATTTCCTAGAAAAGGCTGCCAACCTGACACGAAGTAAGATGGCTCCGTGCAGTTGAGCAGTTCACACAAACAACAAACACGAAGCCAGAAAGGACCCAGCAAGCTCTCCTATCAGTCCTCACTCCACGCATTTTCTCCTTAAAGAGCAGACAGTGAGAAATGTTAAGTTCTATCCCTGGTGACCTTGGGAGAAAATACACCCCAACGTGAACAGAAAACTAGCTTCAAGCCAACACAGCTACTATACACATATATACCTAACTTTAAAATGAAAGCTGCTCAACTGAAAAAAAAAATTCATATACTGTTGTTCTCTGGAGTTTTAGGAAATAAAAACTACCCGTGAAATGTATTCATCTCTCATCTCTCCCCCACCCAGGAGCATAGAAAATGGCTTATTCTGATTCAGCCTTCTTTCCAAGGGGCACTTCTGAGGAAATAAAGGTTACTCTTTTCCATTTATTATGTCTTCTAATTTACTACTAGTATCTTCTTGTGGTCAGAGGGACACAAAATAGAGCTCAAAATAGCCCATTAAAAAACAAGCTACAATCAGACTATTGCTCCACCACCATCGGCAGACATCCTAGAGTTGATTTCCTTTTTCAAAGACAGAGGCATAATTGACTCAATATCTTCACTTCAGATTGATTATCAGGCGACCCTTATTCGCATCTTCACTCAGCAATTTGAATTTTAATGAAAGTAAATGGAATAATTAGCATTTCAAAGTGTGTTTGATACACTGAGGGGAAAAAAGAGACAAGACTTTTGTGTATAATCTATACACAAAAGAAAGTATTTGGGAGGGAGCAGAAAGAGGAAAGTACAGTTGTATTGTCTTCATTAGAATAACCCAAGGAACTGCTTGTACCAGCTGCATAAATAGACATGTGAATATTGTGCTCTTTTCAGCTCCAATTTCTCACCTTTATTATTTCTAAGTTTCAGCACATTATTTTACTACTTGTTATCTTAATCTGAGAGAACAAAAGTGTAAGTGGAGTTGAGTGATTGCCCAAACCCATGAATTACAGAAGGATTCCTATGGAACAGCAATGCTACTACAGCCAGGAAGGATTTTCTAACCAGGATTCTTATGTTGCAAAAAGGTATAGTACATCTACTATTTCTACTACAAATAGACACCAGCCCTCAAGAACCACTCATCACAAGGGAGGAAGAGTAGCAGGAAGATGCAAAAATGTACATTTTATTTCACTAAAAATGATATTAAAATACTCTATAATTGAGGAAAGATCAAGAAATAGGTCGTTTTAACATCAGTGCAATCTGTATCTCTTGTCTGGCATAGCTAGCAACAGAAGCTGATTGCAAAGGAAAGAAACACTGTGAAAAAGAACAATCCAGTCTCTTTAGGGGAGAGTTTTCAGGAACACGTCAATTTGAATCGGTGAGAATATGATCCAAAGTTTGAAGCAGCCATCAAATTTCGCATGAGATTGCAGGCAATGTGTTTAATTTCACTTTGTAATCCCCTACTGTCTTTTGCCCCTTTGATGAAATAAAACTTAAAAGGAGAGAGCAAGAAAGCTGATGACAAACACCAAGACCAGAGCTAAAATGGAAAGGCCACGTACCCCAATGATGGCGTTCAGCTCTGCCATGGTCACCTGCTTGGCCCGTTCCACAGCCTGCACCACTTGTTGCTGGTGCTATAAATGAAGATCAGAAACAGAATACAATTATTTGTTTACTAATCAGTTAAGAACAGCTTTTCCTAATATGTCCTCTAACTTCAATTACATGCAAAACAGGATTTAGGGGTTTCCATATTTCAAAAAAAAGTACTAGGTGGATGAGTAAATGCCTAGAGTACCCTTGGGCCTGCCCTGACAAGAAGGAAGAGGGCATCTGACTGTGTTACCACAAAGGATTCTCCCTTACAGCTGGTAGAAGCAGCTTACATTTTATTTTTATGTCAGTGGTACACTTTGACCCAACATCTTCCACTAATATGAACAAACAAAACAATACAACCCACCCCACCTACTTTCTTTGTACCCCCTTTTCTCTGCAATCTGTGTGTAAAATTTTTGAAAATTATTTCGTAGAAATATTTCTTTTTTAAATTTATCCTGATACTTGTTAGCATAAATGCTAGAAGGACATATAGATTAAAATATTTATGCTCCTTCTGGAAATGTGAAACGTATTCTTATTTTAATTCTTGTCATGAAGGGCTGCATATTAAAAGAGATTAAAACTATACAACTCTCACTGGCAGTAAAGTTTGTATGGACTTCAGTTATTTCTTTTCAATGCAACAGAAAAACCGAAACCTACAAGTTGCTTTCTTTTGGGAAACTAGGATGGACAGTATAGGGTAATTCCTCTATGATTCAGTTCTAAAGGAAATGAGCAAGAACTGACATTAATAATTTTTACAATATTTAAATTAAACGGCACTGAAGTCGCCACATAGAACATA
The DNA here is from genome assembly GCA_029783875.1 of Phataginus tricuspis. NCBI lineage: Eukaryota > Metazoa > Chordata > Mammalia > Pholidota > Manidae > Phataginus > Phataginus tricuspis. The sequence continues at coordinate 4,178 of JAQQAC010022910.1, forward strand.
CACAAATGCTTATACAAGTACCCCAAAGTGTAAATATTATTCCCAACTAAGTACACTTAAACAGGCTAGTATCTACAGATTCAAATTTAGTCTAAAATAGGTCTCTCTTAAACTTCTCTCATCTAGGGTGAGTGATGGCAGAGCCAAAGGCACAGTGTTGTGGAACAGGCACTCCTTTGCGCGGCCTGGGAAGGGTCTTGTTCTGGGTGACCCCAGTTGAGAAATGTTAGCTCTCTCCACTGATGTGAAATGAACATGTAGCTCAGCTATCATACTGCTTAATACATTAAAGGAGCTAAGCCATCATCAATTAAATATAAAATTCCCCTGGAGCTACCTCATACTACTTTCCAAAACCCTCAAATATACAGTTACCTAGATGAACTAGGGTAACCACTATTTCTACTGCCCGGCTGTGTAGGGGTAGTGGGGGAGGTAATGTGGGAAATGAAACTGCTCTAAATTAGTTATCTACATGTGGTGTTTTCACCCTTGATTTCCTTACAGAAATGTGTATTTTGTGCCTATAACTAATGGGAAGAAAATTTTCAAAATAGATTGTTAGTTATATTTTGTTTTTGATAAACTCTGAACATTAAACTCTACAGCTTTGACAATTTTTTTTTAATTTTAAGTTTCAAAACAAGGGCTTAAAAAGCAATCCCAAAGTCTTTATAGGTATCTCTGTCCCATTCTCTTACTCTTTAATAGACTATTTGCCAATGATTTGTGAAATGATTCATTTCCCTCTAACGCTAAAGAAAGTGAAAATCCTCAAGATTTATGAAAACAATAGAAAGAAGAGAGAGGCATACTCAGTAAAATGACCAGTAATAAATAGTTTTCCCTTGAAATCAGCCTGACCGTGTGCACTTTACTCAACACCTGCTATGTGCCAGGATCAGAGTTCATGTTTAGATTTAACACAATCTGGTTGTGAGTGGGGAAAAATGGCAGTACTTGGAAAGCACAGAAAAAGACAACGTGTAGGATGACTCCATTCATCCAAACAAAAGTTTTTAAGCTCTTGCTCTGTGACATTTCTGTATATTATTGAAATATCTTCATATTACCGAAATATCATCTACTTTATATTAAGTATTCAAAGAAAGTTCCATGAGACAGAGAAGGAGAAAATATATCTAGTTGGGGCCTTTCTATCATGAAGATCATTCAACTCTTGCTTCATAAACTGGATTCACACTGACAAGAAGGGCAAAGATGTCTTAGGGTGTATTTTCCTGGCTCGGCACTAAAATCAAGTGCATCTACTGAGAAAACCAGAACACACCAGTGAATCATAACACTGATATCTGACCCTCCTATAGAAACTCTCGCTGAAGAGCCCAGATGACAATGGAGGTCATGATTCAGCTTCTGTCTTTTCTCCCGTGGCAATGGCCATGGGCTAATGCCATTATCTGAACTGTACTTGTAGTACAGGATTTTACTTCCCTGTTTTCTGCTACAACTGTGAATTATCTGCTGTTGACGGGCCTTTTGAACAGAAGCTCCCGAAGGCAAAGAATGCCTCCTCCCGTGTGCTCTGAAAGCACCAGAAACACCCCGATATTGTCCACTCAGTCCCACACCAACAGCATCCACAGACCAAGAGGCCCACACCAGATGAGGGGTGGAAATGAAAACTCAGGGAAGAAGGGGCAAACGATCACAAAAGAAAAAACACTGAAGGAAAAAGCCCAAAGTACTCTCATTAACTACCCAAAGGAGGCATTTTTTTCCCTATTTTTGAATTTTAACAAATAAGCTCTCTGATTCAGAAAAAACAGCAAGGTTTTCCCATCTTCTGAGGACCAAGATGCCTTTCCTGTTGTCTGCTACCTCTTCCTCATCTGCTCCTCTCCTCCCACTCTACCCTATGTCTGCTTTCCACCCCCCCCCCTTCTTGCTATCCCCCTGCCACCAGACCACAAGTGGTGACAGCCACCCAAGCCCCTGTAAATCTGAGGACAGCGACAGTGCCACGGCCTCCCTTACTGCTCACTCAGGAGCTCCCGGTCTGAACTTCCCTCCAGCACCACCAAATAAAATGCAGCTAGAAATATAATAAGCCAAGGGTGAGAAAGGCGGCCTCTCACTGGGATTTGGAGGAGAAAAAAAAAAAGCCCAATTATTTATTCTTTAAAATACTGTAATTTATCATTTTTTCTTAAATCTTTAAAAAAAACTACCTTGTGATTATGGTTACACAACTCTGTAAATTTGCTAAAAAGCACTGAATTGTATACGTAAAATGAGTGAATTTTATGATGTGTAAATTACATCTCAATAAAACACTGTGATTTAAGGAATATAGGCATAGTTGAGGAAAAAAAGAGCCAGTAAAATTAAATTCTGTACATTCCATCACTTGTCTACTTATTTTCACCACAAAATTACTTTTTGCGTTTATTCCATAAAAGTACTGAAAATATTTTTTTCTGCAAAAAAGAGATGAAACAATATAAGCTCCATAGTCCAATAAAGCCTGCTGAGAAACAGACCTTAACAAACCACTAACTAACGTGTGTTCAATAGGCGCCAATTGCATGCTTAGAAGAGAGCACAATGTCAATACTTTACAGCAGGGCTATGGTTGTGGTACTTCTAATAAAAATAGCAATAAAAAATACTCTATACTTTATAAGTTTTTAATGCCTCCCCCATTGATAGGGATAGGAAAGGTGTAGTTAAGGGCAGAGATGTAAATGCAGTAGGATTGTTATAACCAACACTAATGTTGATGACATGTGGAAATGCAAAAATGAGTAGGAGATAATGGGCCCACTCCTCACAAAACTCCCAGACACAGAGCACATCTACAATACAGGAATGCAGTGTATAAAATACTAGGGGAGGTTAGAGGAAGGAATGGCCAGCATGCTTCCTGGGGTATCAGGAAAGACTTCCTTTTCTTATGCTTTCAATTCCTTATTAAGCCCCTGCAGTGCACCAGGCACTATGGAAGGAACTCAGATTAGAGCAATGAACAAGACAATCCATGGACTAACGATATTCAAGAGGCGCCTGTAATTACAACTGGAGGACAATTTCCATGACCAAAATTACAGGACGCTATGCAAGCAATTCTCAGAGAAATATCTAATCTAATCTTAGGAGAAGATTTCCTAAGGAAGCTGGCCCAACAACTGAGACCTGAAGGATCTGCAAGAGTTCTGTGCATGAAGAGCAAGGAGAAAAGAATCCAGGCAAAAAGAACACCTTGGGTAAAGTTCTTGAAGGAGAAAGGAGCTTGTCTGTCAAGAAAGAATGTGTGGCGGAGGACAGTAGGGTAGGGAAAAGTTGGGAGAGACAAGGTAAGGCAGGATTTCTGAAAGTCTTCCTGGGCATTGCAAGACACCCAAGCCAAACTTTAAAAAAGTGAAGAGGTACTCACAAAAAGAACAACAAAGGCAAGCACTGGAAGCCACGTGAGTGCAGTGCACGCAGACTCTATTGAACCACACACTAACACGAAGTGCGACCTGTAAGGCAGGAGGAGGCCGAACAGTGAAGGGCTTTATGTGACATGCAAAGAAACCAGCCTTCCCCCTGGTAAGACATTTTTATTAGGAACTTTTAAGTAGCTGAGTGCCAACAGTTCTGCACTGTAGTAAGATGAATGTGGGAATAGTTAAAAGAAGCTGGATGGCAAGGAGGTCAACGGGATGGGCGAGAGAACAGTCTCAATGGAAGGCTAATGTGATATTCTAGGATGAAAGATACCTAGGCCTGGACTTGCACTGAACACCCTTCCCACTAATGGGAATCATTAGTCTCACATACATAAAAAAACTAGCCATGTGTCACAGTTCTTAGAACTAGAAGGGCCTCTGGAAATTGTGAGACCTAGATGGCCAGTAGTGTCACAAGCACTGTAACAACCAACCGACCAACAAGACTCTCCAAGGAGCCAAACACTTACACATTTACAAACGCCACGTGGGTTGAAAGACTGGAATGGCAGCACAACTACCAACCACAGACCAGAGGCCATTAGTATATCCAAAGGGTGAATCTCCTCTGTCGCACCCCCAGTAGTAGTCAGTCAGTCTCAGCGAGATCACATCCTGACAGAGAATGCACTACCTCATGGATAAGCTTTTTCCATTCTGGGGTAATGGGCCCTGATATTGAGTAGAAATTGACCTCCCCTGTTTTGCATCCAAGTTCTCCTCCAGTGGGGTGCACTTCCAGTATCTTTAAATGGCATAATGCCTGTTTTCTCTTTTCTTGGTTGCAGGTTAAATACCCCCAGGTAACGGGCTCCAGGCCACTCATCCTGCTGGCCCCTCCTCCGGTGGTGGTCAGTGTGACTAGACACAGTAGTCCAGGCACGGGTGAGCAGATCAAATCCGAGGGAAAGTGTCACTCCATGACTAGTAAGTCACGCTAAAACCCTACTGAGCCTGTTTCATCAACTCTACCAAGTGTGACACAAATAAGCTTTAAATTTAACCAAAACTCCTCAAGTCGGCCTTACTTAAAAAAAAAAAAAAAAAAAAAAACCTGCCAAGTTTAATCCAGTGTCTAACACTTGGTAAAATGCAGGTCTTCTCTGAGCTTCAAATTCCGAAAAGAAGGAGTATGTATAAAGGGCTTTCCAAACAATTTTGGCTAGGGAACTTGGGATTAAAGCTCTTAGGAGCACATTTTGTGAAATACCTCCCACCTTTTCCTACAGACCACATGGCCTTATCTTCTCCTTGTCACTCACATGGGGACAGGGCACTTTTCAGTGACACATCCAATAAGCTCTACAAGTCTGTGCTTTCCAGTAGAACTGTCTGCAATATTGGAAATGTTCTAGATCTGGCTAATAATATGGTAGCCACTAGCCACACATGCATAGATACTGTGCAAATGACATGTGGCTAGTGTGACTGGGAAACTGAATCATTCGCCTTATTTAACTTTAACTGTAATCTAAACAGACACATATGGCTCTGGCTACTGTGCTGAACAATGCAGCTCTACTTAAAGAATTTTAAAGCTTAGTTCCAATAGTAATGCAGTCACTACCTAACTGAAAGTAAGAAATGAATTGGTTTCTCAAATGCACATTAACTTTTAGTCACATACAGGTAAGGGTTGGCACTGTTGCCTTTGGAAGGAGGCCTATATTTAAAACTGCAGAAAAAAAATTCTCCCTCCTGAGAATCATCTTGTACCTGCTGAGGTCAAGCAGGCCAAAATAGCACCATAAGGATCTCACCAAATATCCACACCACAATGTTATGATCACTTAGGACAAGCCAATTAGGCAACCATGGAACTTGGGACAGGATTATGTACTCTGATGCCTCATTCAATGAGGAAAAATGTACTTTACATCAGAAAAATATATATATTTTAAATGAAAGGTTGTCCAATGTAAGAATCAGAAAATGAGGCCAAATGCTCTAAAACCCCAATCCAGGTGTATCAGTCATTTTAGGACATTCTTTAGATACACAGCACTGTCATAACACACTACCAACACTGATGAAACAGCCCTGACGGGCCTGCTTAGCACTAAATGAACGATCTCTGAAGATGGTCTTATGGGTATCACTGAATACTTATCTGGGGATCTCTGGTGATTTCAACCAAGCTCTCCTACATCAAACCATGTTATCACAAGCCATTGATTCCTTACAAAGTTAACAAGCAATAAGATGAGTTAACCTGGTGCCATTATGAGGCGAGAACACCGCCACCAGTGCATGTAACCATTGTATTTTGTTCATTTCCTCCCTAAGGCACGATATGAAAGTGACTGATCACAGTTTTCAACTTCCATTTTACAATTATTCCATACATGCAAAATGTGGTTCAGAGCAACTCAGTGCCCCACTAACCCAGGTGCCAGGTAGCATCTGAGATATAACCGTATCTCACATCATAGTAGAAGGCGCTAGTTTTCCATCAAATTAAAAGGACCAGATTTACAGCATGTCCAAAATAGAAATTCATGTATCCTTTGATTTGACTAGCTGTACTAGCCTATTAGAATCAGAATTTAAATATAAGCACATATCAGCTATCACACAATTGTATATTATTTTCCACCATTTTAATGCAATGTAGAGCACCCAAATCAATCAGCATAATTCTGGAGGAAAACACTACTTGGTATTACTTGTTAGAAAAACTAACAGGGCAATAAAAAACAAGTTTGAGTTAGAATTAAATTTGCACCAGAAAGCACTGAAATTACAATGTTCTCTTCTCCCTAAATATAAGAATAAAAGTAGATGGATTAAAATTTTCACTCTTAACTTCCCTTTTGTACTCTAAAATTTGTAATGATCAGAGAACTATTGTTGAATGTGGTCAAAAGAATGATTTGAATTCTTTATTTCACTCATAAATCAATATTTACACATGGAAGAAAAAAACGGTAGTAAGTGCAAGCTTCCAAGCTGGCTTCACCCTGGCTCCAATAGGGCCAGCCTACCAGGCTCCTTCACCAGCCTCAGAGCAATGCTGATCCTGCTTAACTAACTCAAGGAACAAGAAATGGGAGTGGCGGGGACACGCTGGAAACAAGTCAGTACTTACTGGCCTCCTTCAATTTTGCTGAGGGCCCATAAGGTCTGAGGGTCTACTAGCTATATCCTGAAACCACTGATGAAAAGAGAAAGAGAATCTATCCACATAAACTACTTGTAAAAACAAAATTAACTTCAGCCAAGCACCCAGGTGTTTTGAAAATAGCCCGATCCCAGCTGGATTGAGTTTGTTTTCCTCGACAGCTGTGTGGATAAAGACCCCATCCATCCAAATGTCCTGCTCCTTCCAAGGTGAGCTCTACAGGATGAACATGGAAGAGCTGTCACCTTTCAGATCTCTGCTTGCTGGCTGGGGAGAGACAGGTGTGTGCTAAATTGGAAAATTAATTTTTAGAGTTAGAAGAGAATCACCCTTGGGGCTACCTAATATGCCTCACTGAGATTTCTAGCTAGTTCTCAGCCCTGGGGGCAGTTTTAATTTATACTTTCTTCTCCTCTATAAGGACATCAGAGAGAAGATAACCAATTCTCACTCTTCTGAAAGGCAAAGACTAAAAAGGGGAGGGAGGGTTGGCTCCAGGTGCTTTCAAAGGGGACTCAGAGCTTTGCTGCCACAGCTCCTACTACTGCTAGTCAACATCAGGAGGTGATCACTGTGTGCTAAACCGTCCGTGTATAATCCCAAGTAATCCTCACAGCCATCATACGCATTCCAAGCTATTATTAACTTCGTACAGATGAGGAAACTGAAGCTTAGAGAGGAGAATCACTTGCTAAAGGTCACCCAGCTCTTCTCCGTTACAGTGAGCCACGCATTTGTGACCAAGAGGCCGGGACTCAAGCCAGATCCAACTGTCATCATCCTGGCATCTCTTGCTTATGGAACTGCCAATGGGGAGTTGCTTATTTACAGCTTCTCCCCTGCAAATGAAACCCAAAGCAGAATAGGGAAGAGCTTCCCACTTACTACTTTGAGATTTGCCTTTTGAGAAGAAATTTGATGGCAGCAGAATACAGAGTATCTAAACCATTCCTAAAAACCAAAAGAAAAAAGAAAAAAAGTGGGAGAAAAGAAAAGCTTCAGACAGGTGAGGACTTACTCATAAGATTTCTTTAAATTCTAGTATTAGAGATCCTACACAATTTTAAGAAATGTAGATGGCAGTTATTCATTTTAATGACAAGAGCTGCCAATATCTTGTCAATGCCTGGGACTTCGGGAACAGCAGTACATGAGTACAGCAAGCATATACACAAAATTAAACTGGCTATAACTTTTTTAAAAAAAGTTTTAATGGAACTGTGACTGTTATATACCTAGACACTGATCTACAATCATACAACTTATTTCTTAAAGTCCTACAGTTAAAACTAAACATATTTAATAGCTGTCATTCAGTACTATAAATATTTTAATTTTAGGAAATGTAGTACACTAGGCACATGCCATATTAAGCATGTACATTAATCAGCACATGGTGGGAGGGCTAAATTAAAAATCGACTTCATCTAGATGTATGTAAATTTACCTCATTTCTGCCAAACTCCAAAAATTCCTCCCAACCGTTGTCCTGTAGTTTATGTACTAGTCTTCAGAGAATGTTCTTCTTTTTTCTAAATATGATCATTTAATTTTTAAATGAGAACATTTTAAAATAAGGTCTAATGCCACAGCTGCTGTTTTGGCAGTGAGGCTGTCACACCAAGAGCCAGTGTTAAAAGATCAGATTAAGGGCCTTCAGTCCTGGCACCGGGTGATGCTTGCAGCCATGCGAGAATGATTTTCATGCCTCTGAAGAGACAGGAAATAGAATTCATCTTCCTCTAATAACCTGCCTCCTCTCCTCCCTCCAGATTATGGTCCATCTGGCCTTGGGGAAGAAGCGAGAAGTCTGATGTTCACAGAATGCCCAGAAGATGAAACAAGGTGGGCAGTGTTCAGACACAAAACATCAGAGAGGCCTGGATAGACAGGAACAAACATGTCTGTGGCCCGCACATTAAAAGATATACACACACTTAGGAAACTAAAAAAGAAGAGCCAATTAAATCCACAGCAAGCAGAAAAGATGTACTCAGAATTAGGATTTAGAAAAGCATAACATAAGTCATGTATTGCACGCGAATGAAGGATTGCAACCACAAAATGCCAAAGTATTGGGGAAATAAATACTACGTGATGAGATCATGATGTCTATCCTCCCAGCCTCAAGCAGAAGAAAAGGAGTTGCCAGTATCTCCCCATGGCTTTCTCTACAGAGTATGACTTCCTGAGCCAATTAATTCCAGTCCAGTCTTGCTCAGCAACACCACCATTACACATTCTGTTCCTAGAGGGCCTGCTCAAACAAACAACATAACTCATGTGGGAAAACCAACTACTGGCAAATCAGCTCCTCCAACATCCCAAAACCTCCTTCCCCGTCTGAACATCAACCCCACAGACTCAGGAAAAATGCCATGGGAATAAGCTGTACCAGTGATTAGATATAGGAGTCTGTACCTCCAAAGGCCTTAAGTCTAACATCACCTCAGGGATAATTCAAACTTCCCCCTCTCCTTTGGGGCATGACACCTCAGCCTGGTTACAACTCTGTGAATTATACATTCTCCCCATCCTCCATGTCCATAAAGCAGAGCTGCTTCAAGTAGGAAGAAACACACGCTGGTCTAGACCAGGCAAAGGGCAGCCAGACTTCCTAAATAAATGCAAATAGGCCCCTTGACTCTCCTTCACCACTCCATGTAATCTAGTCCCAAGCAAATTCTAAGTAGAAATAGGTAAATAGGGATATAGTGGGTGGTGGTTTTGTGGTCACAACTGTGATCCAGAAGAACATTTGCATTCAGGATGTTAACTTAGGCTCATGGTTTAGGAATGAGGGCCTCCATGGGATATACACCCAATGAAAGGTACCCATGGTTACTGAGATCTAACTCTGCTCAGATCAAATAAGCAGTCAGATGGGAATCCACATTATCTGTAATACACGCATGCTCAAATACCAGCTGCATGCTAACATTAGCACATGCCCGCTGGTAGGCAGGTGGGTGAACTGTTCTCCTGCAAAGCAGAGACATGATACACTTAAAGAACTGAAGGGCAGGAGCAAAGTGTATGGGTGCCTGCTAGCCCACAACACAAAGCATGTGTCTGCAAGACATGCAGATATTCTACCAGTTTCTTCCTTCTCACAGGTGATCTTACTTGAGCAAATGAAGGATTCAGTGACCAAGAAGCAAAAATGATCTCTTTCCAGTACTCTTACCTAAACTTTGCAACTACCAGACGCAGGTGAGCAAGGAAACAAAAAGAAAAAAAGAAGCCACAAGGGAGCCACCCCCC
>JAQQAC010022927.1:0-11282 GCA_029783875.1 Phataginus tricuspis
TGGTTGAACTAAATTGCATTCCCACCAGCAGTGTAGGAGGGTTCCCTTTTCTCCACATCCTCGCCAACATTTGTTGTTGTTTGTGTTTTGGATGTTGGCCGTCCTCACTGGTGTGAGGTGATATCTCATTGTGGTTTTAATCTGCATTTCTCTGATGACCAGCGATGTGGAGCATCTTTTCATGTGCCTGTTGGCCATCGGAATTTCTTCTTTAGAGAAGTGTCTATTCATGTCCTCTGCCCATTTCTTAATTGGATTATTTGCTTTTTGTTTGTTAAGGTGCGTGAGTTCTTTATATATTTTGGATGTCAACCCCTTCTCAGATGCATCATTTATGAATATATTTTCCCATACTGTAGGATGTCTTTTTGTTCTACTGATGGTGTCCTTTGCTGTACAGAAGCTTTTCAGCTTGATATAGTCCCACTTGTTTATTTTTGCTTTTGTTTCCCTTGCCTGGGGGGATATGTTCATGAAGAAGTCGCTCATGTTTATGTCCAAGAGATTTTTGCCTATGTTTTTTTCTAAGAGTTTTATGCTTTCATGACTTACATTCAGGTCTTTGATCCACCTTGAGTTTACCTTTGTGTATGGGGCTAGACAGTGATCCAGTTTCATTCTCTTACATGTAGCTATCCAGTTTTTCGAACACCAGCTGCTGAAGAGGCTGTCATCTCCCCACTGTATATCCAAGGCTACTTTATCAAATATTAAATGGCTGTAAATGTTTGGGTTAATGTTTGGATTTTCTATTCTGTTCCACTGGTCTGTGGGTCTGTTTTTGTGTCAGTACCAAATTGTCTTGAATTCTGTGGCTTTGTAGTAGAGTTTGAAGTCAGGGAACATAATTCCCCCTGTTTGATTCCTCCTTCTCAGAATTGCTTTGGCTATTCGGGGTCTTTTGTGGTTCCATATGAATTTTTGAGTTATTTGTTCCAGTTCATTGAAGAAACCTGTTGGTAGTTTGATAGGGATTGCATTGAATCTGTAGATTCCTTTAGGTAGTATTGCCATTTTGACAATATTTATTCTTCCTAGCCAAGAGCATGGGATGCATTTCCATTTGTTAGTGTTCTCTTTAATTTCTCCTAGGAGTGTCTTGTTGTTTTCAGAGTACAGGTCTTTCACTTCCTTGGTTAGGTTTATTCCTAGGTATTTTATTCTTTTCGATGCAATTGTGAATGGAATTGTTTTTCTGATTTCTCTTTCTGTTAGTTCATCATTAGTGTATAGGAAAGCAACAGATTTCTGTGTGTTAATTTTGTATCCTGCAACTTTACTGAATTCAGATATTAGTTCTAGTAGTTTTGGAGTGGAGTCTTTAGGGTTTCTTATGTACAGTATCATATCATCTGCAAATAGTGACAATTTGACTTCTTCTTTACCAATCTTGATGCCTTGTATATCTTTGCTTTGTCTGATTGCCGTGGCTAGGACCTCCAGTACTATGTTGAATAACAGTGGAGAGAGTGGGCATCCCTGTCGTGTTCCCGAACTTAGATGAAAAGCTTTCAGCTTCTTGCTGTTAAGTATGATGTTAGCTGTGGGTTTGTCATATATGGCCTTTATGATGTTGAGGTACTTGCCATCTATACCCATTTTGTTGAGAGTTTTAATCATGAATGGATGCTGAATTTTGTCAAATGCTTTTTCAGCATCTATGGAGATGATGATGTGGTTTTTGTTCTTCTTTTTGTTGATGTGGTGGATGATGTTGATGGATTTTTGAATGTTGTACCATCCTTGCATCCCTGGGATGAATCCCACGTGATCATGGTGTATGATCCTCTTGATGTATTTTTGAATTCGGTTTGCTAACATTTTGTTGAGTATTTTTGCACCTACGTTCATCAGGGATATAGGTCTGTAATTTTCTTTTTGGTGAGGTCTTTGCCTGGTTTTGGTATTAGAGTGATGCTGGCTTCATAGAAAGAGTTTGGAAGTATTCCCTCTTCTTATATTTTTTGGAAAACTTTAAGGAGAATGGGTGTTACTTCTTCTCTATATGTCTGGTAGAATTCAGAGGTGAATCCCTCAGGTCCGGGGGTTTTGTTCTTGGGTAGTTTTTTGATTACCGATTCAATTTCCTTGCTGGTGATTGGCCTGTTTAGTTTTTCTGTTTCTTGCTTGGTCAGTCTTGGAAGGTTGTATTTTTCTTAGAAGTTGTCCATTTCTTCTAGGTTTTGCAGCTTGTTAGCATACAGATGCTCGTAATATTCTCTTATAATTCTTTGTATTTCTGTGGGGTCTGTCGTTATTTTTCCTTTTTCATTTCTGATTCTGTTTATGTGTGTAGATTCTCTTTTTCTCTTAATGAGTCTGGCTAGGGTTTATCTATTTTGTTTATTTTTTCAAAGAACCAGCTCTTGGTTTCATTGATTTTTTGTAGTGTTTTATTCTTCTCAATTTTATTTATTTCTTCTCTGATCTTTATTTTGTCCCTCCTTCTGGTGACTTTGGGCCTCCTTTGTTCTTCTTTTCCCAATTTCAATAATTGTGTCTTTAGACTGTTCATTTGGGAGTGTTCTTCCTTCTTTAAATAGGCCTGGATTGCAATATACTTTCCTCTTAGAACTGCCTTTGCTGCGTCCCACAGAAGTTGTGGCTTTGTGTTGTTGTTGTCATTAGTCTCCATATATTCTTTGATTTCCGTTTTGATTTGGTCGTTAACCCATTGATTAATTAGGAGAATGTTGTTAAGTCTTCATGTATTTGTGAGCCTTTTTGATTTCTTTCTAAAATTTATTTCTAGTTTTATACCTTTGTGATCTGAGAAGTTGGTTGGGAGGATTTCAATATTTTTGAAATTACTGAGGTTCTTTTTGTGGCCTAGTATGGTCTATTCTGGAAAATGTTCCATGTGCACTTAAGAAGAATGTGTATCCTGTTGCTTTTGGGTGCAGAGTTCTGCACATATCTGTTAGGTCCATCTGTTCTAGTGTGTTGTTTAGTGCCTCTGTGTCTTTACTTATTCTCTGTCTGGTTGATCTATCCTTTGGAGTGAGTGGTGTGTTGAAGTCTCCTAAAATGAATGCATTGTTGTCTATTTCCTCCTTCAATTCTGTTAGTATTTGTTTCACATATGTTGGAGCTCGTGTGTTGGGTGCATATATGTTTATAATGGTTATATCTTCTTGTTGGACTGACCCCTTTATCATTATGTAATGTCCTTCTTTATCTCTTGCTACTTTCTTCGTTTTGAAGTCTATTTTGTCTGATACAAGTACTGCAACACCTGCTTTTTTCTCCTCGTTGTTTGCATGAAATATCTTTTTCCATCCCTTCACTTTTAGTCTGTGTATATCTTTGGGTTTGAGGTGAGTCTCTTGTAAGCAGCATATAGATGGGTCTTGCTTTTTTATCCACTCTGTTACTCTGTGTCTTTTGATTGGTGCATTCAGTCCATTTACATTTAGGGTGATTATTGATAGATATGTACTTATTTACATTGCTGGCTTTAGATTCGTGGTTACCAAAGGTTCAAGGGTTGCTTCTTTACTATCTAAGAATCTAATTTAAGTTTCTTGTTAAGTTATTGTGAACGCCGTCTGATGTTTCTTTATTTCTCCCTTCCTATTCTTCCTCCTCCATTCTTTATATATTGGGTGTTTCATTCTTTGCCTTTAGCTAGTATTTGGATGGTCTGCTTTCTTTGCTATGATTTTATTTTCTCTGGTGACATCTTTTTAGCCTTAGGGGTGCTTCCCTCTAGAGCAGTCCGTTTAAGATATCCTGTAGTGGTGGTTTATGAGAGGCAAACTCTTTCAACTTTCCTTTGTCTGGAAATTGTTTAATCCCTCCGTCATATTTAAATGATAATCGTGTTGGATATAATATTCTTGGTTCGAGGTCCTTCTGTTTCATTACATTAAATATATCATGCTATTCTCTTCTGGCCTGTAAGGTTTCTGTTGAGAAGTCTGATGATAGTCTGATGGGTTTTCCTTTGTAGGTGATCTTTTTTCTCTCTCTAGCTGCCTTTAATACACTGTCTTTATCTTTGACCTTTGGCATCTGAATTATTATGTGTCTTGGTGTTGTCTTCCTTGGGTCCCTTGTGTTGGGAGTTCTGTGGGCTTCCGTGGACTGCGAGACTATTTTCTTCCCCAGTGTGGGAAAGTTTTCAGCAATTATTTCTTCAAAGACACTTTCTATCCCTTTTTCTCTCTCTTCTTCCTCTGGTACTCCTATAATGTGAATATTGTTCCGTTTGGATTGGTCACACAGTTCTCTCAATATTCTTTCATTCCTAGAGATCCTTTTTTCTCTCAGTACCTCAGCTTCTTTGTATTCCTCTTCTCTTGTTTTTATTTCATTTATCGTCTCCTCCACCATATCCAATCTGCTTTTAACACCGTCCATTGTGTTCCTCAAGGATTGGGTCTGTGACCGGAATTCATTCCTGAGTTCTTGAATATCTTTCCGTACCTCCATGAGCATGTTAATGATTTTTATTTTGAACTCCCTTTCAGGGAGAGTCATAAGGTCCATATCATTAGTCTTTCTCAGGAGTTGTATTCATAACTTTACTCTGGACCAGGTTCCTTTGGCGTTTCAAATTTGTGTATGGAGCCCTCTAGTGCCCAGAAGCTCTATGCTCTGGAGCTGCTCAGCCCCTGAAGCAATGTCAGGGATTTTAGGGGAGTGGTATTGGTGCTCGGGGAGGAAAGGGCTGTTTCCTGGTTCCTGGCTGCTATGCCTCTGTCTCCACTGTCTGAACCAGTGGGCTGAGCACACAGGTATAAGCCTCTGTGCTTTGCCTTTTAAGTTGCTGTAGACAGATCCTCTCTCTCCCTGGCCCAACACCAGGGAAGGGCTTCCAGGTTTGCAAGCCTGGTGGGGCTGGCCAGGTGAAAGGTGCACTAGTCTGCCTGTCACAGAAGGGGTTCCTGGAGCTGTGCAGGCAGCCAGGGAGCTGGCACACCTGAAGATCAGAAAACCCCCAATCTGCTGGGCAGAGTACACCCGGATAATCCTGTCCACCTGTCCTTTCTCCCGAGCAGCAAGCTCCGTGCAGTCCTTGCCCCCTCAGCAGGCCTCCTTCCAAGGTCCTCCCTGCCAGGAAGTCTCTCAGACTGCCTGCCCCTCCCCCATCCTGGAGAAGCTGGGTATGGATCCCTGATCTCACAAGCAGCCGGAATCTTAGTCTCTCCAGGAGCTCCGCCTGTCTTAGCTTTCCAAGCTCCTGATTACAAGAGCATCATGCAAACCATGAAATGTAGGTTTGTGCTCCCAGAGTAGATCTCCAGAGTTAGGTATTCAGCAGTCCCAGTTCCCCACTCCCTCTCTGCTCTGTTCCTGTTCCTCCTGCAGGTGAGCTGGGGTGGGGGAAGGGCTTGGATCCCACAGGACCACAGCTTTAGTACATTACCGTTTTCTGTGAGGGCTGCTCTTGTCTCCAGGTGTATGCTGTTTGTTGTAGTTGTCTTTCCCGTTGCTCTTTCAAGAGTAGTTGTAGTAGCTTTATTTTCATATTATATGCGGTTTTAGGAGGGAGCCTCTGTCTCACCTCTCACGCCGCCATCTTTAATCTCCTTGAGGAACATTTAAAGATGTTTTCTTTAGAAAACAGTCTAAATATTAAACCTCCACAAGCATGGTGAGCTCAGAGACCCTAGTGAGTTGTAATAATAGGGAACGAGCATTAGGTGGCGACAAAACACAAGCTTCATGACATCCTGTGGCTGCCCCCAGAGCTCCTGGCAACGTGTGCGAGTTAAGTACTGTTGAAATCAGAAGGGGAGCTGCCTGTTTGCCAACCACGCAGAGGAAAAACAAACAAAAACCCTCCACACCGATTGGTCAATTAATTAGTGTATCATTTGCAGTGCCTTCACCCAAGATAATTTATTTTGGGCCAAATGTTATATGTTCTTACAAGCCATTAAATCCAGTAATTGTTTGAATTTCATGTCCTTGTGTTACAGAGGAGTCTAAACTCGGCCAACAGCTGATTGCCCACTAACACTTTTGACAAAGATGCAGGATCTTCCTTCAGCCTGTGCATGGTTCCAGCTCCTCACAGAACCCACGGAGCACCGAGGAGCCAGCGGGCTGATTGTCGTTCCCTGTTTCAATCCATTTAGTGCTAACACAGCATTTCTAAATATTTGGAAATAACTCGTGATCCTCACAAAGCGTTCCTTTCATGGTTGCTGAGATGTTCGGCTTGTCTTACTCTATGTTGGAAGGGCTTTAAAGTAGAAAAAAATGAGTTGTGAAGTCTTTAAACATATCAGTAGGTTGGGTTGTTTTCTAGAAATCTGCTGGAGATTCTTCAGTAAATTGATAAATGGCACACAGAGATAGGAAAAGAACGGACATTCCCCCAACTGACTGAACAAGGCCAGCCTACCTACTCTGCACACCAAGATCAGAAGTGGACACTATGACCTCATTCCATCTCTTTCATGCACATGGATTAAGGAGCCTAAAGAAAATTCTAACAGAACAAATCTAGCAACATATAAAAAGTTAACACACTGCAACTAAGTTGGGTTTTTCCCTGAAACAAAATGATGATTTAATGCCAAAAAACAATGTAAATAATTTACTATATTTACATATTAGAGAAACAAATCTGTTTACCTTAATAGGTACAAAAAATTTTTTTTTCAATAAAACCAAGCACCTATTCATAGTTTTTTTTAAAAAGGCATTTTAGCAACCTAGGAAATTAACCTGATAAAGGGCAGCTATCCAAAACCCTAGCAAATGTCAGATCTAATGGGAAAATACTGAAGACATTATCTTTAAGATGAGAAACCAGGATGCCTATTATTATCATTCTGTTCAGTATTGTTCTAAATGCCCTCCCCAATGCAGTAAGTCAAGGAAAAAAGACAGAGGGGTCTAATAAAGGGCGAAACACCTGTCCTTAGTAATGTAGTCATATGCATAACGTGTGTATATATGCTGTATATGTAATGCTCTCAGGGGCGGTAGATTCAGGCGGGGAAGAGGCTCAGCCCCGTGGGTGAGGAGCTTGGAGAGGAGCTGGGAGCGCAGTGTGGAGGTGAGGGAGTAAGCAGGGGGAACAGGGTCAGGATGGGTTTGTCGGCCCAGGAGCGTGAGACCTTCTCCCACCCCCTCACGAATCAAACTCACGGTTCGGGATTAAAATGAGGCATCTCGTTGTCGTGTTTCATGGTATTTTTCTCAGCTTACATTTATCGGGTGCCTGCCCATGTTCAGACTCTGTGCTAAGGACTTTATGTAATGCCTACAGTAACCCGATAAAGTGCGCACCATCCTCACTTCACAGATAAAGAAAGGCAGGGGCATCAGTGCTCGTGTGAGGTCACAGCCTGGACATGGCCACGCCGGGTGGGAGATCTGCCTGCATCCCACTCCAAAGCCAGGACCAGCTTCCCAGTGAGCCCTCTCCTCTCTGTCCTTGACCATGGCTGTGCCCTGGACAGAGCCTGGCCAGGCAGTAGGCCGTGTACACCTTGCCCTCAAAGTGCCTCCTTCCCTGGCCTCTGCCGGTCCATGTATTCTGTCTGCAGGCTTGATGCCACGGTCAAAGTCCTGAGGAGGGTGGCTCGCACTTCTCAGCTGTGCCCCGTTGTGTGCTGCTTTCCGAGCAGAACCATCAGAGGACGATTCCATTCCCTTTATTCTCAAGTTCTTGGGTGGCTCACTGTGGCCACCAATGCCAGCCCCTGTTCTAGAGGGACCTGAACTGCTGTCCGCCCACAGAAATCTAGACAGTCATCAGTGGCTTCAGACCCAAAGCCTTAGCCTGCAGAGAGGAAAAGCTAAACATTCTCATCTGCCTTTTCCAGCCTGGTTGTCCTGGGGTCCATGCCACTCACTGACTCTGAAGGAGGCACCCAGAATTCGTCTGCAGCTTAGCTGTCACTCGCAGGGACTGACTGGCCAGTGCAGCAACGAGCACCTCCCGGGATTTTTAGCTGAGAGGGTGGCTCTTACTCGCTCCGCTTGGGGATGGCTTAATGGGGGGAAATCCACCCTAGTCCCAGGACATGCTTTTTCAGTTTGTTTCTTTTGTAGGAGCTTGGGCTTCTGGTACAGAAGCTTTGTACCTTGTACAAAGGTCCCTTTGTACAAAATGTTCATCTGTCCCTGGGAAGACATGGAAATTATCTAGGGAGGAAAATCAAGCTCATGTTAAAAACATCACACTCCTGGATTCTTCTCAGATTCTGCAAATATAAAGCAGAGAAATGCAACCTGGTTTCGTTTTTCTCTGAGGAGCAGAGATATGTTTCTCCAGCCTTTAACTAGTTTCATAGAGATTGAAACCCTGAAATACCATTAGGCCCAACCCACGAGAGGTGACCGTGATGGTATGTCACTGTGGTTTCAGAAGGATTTCCGTGGTATGTGGAGACGGTGAAATATTTAGGTAGAAGAAGGGGCATTCTGGATGGCTACCGAACCTGTCTGTGGTTTGCCCCCTGGCTTGAATTCCTGGGAAGTTTTTAGTACACTGATGGTGCTTTTGACCCACCATGAAGATTCTGGGTGGGCCTCAGGCATCAGAACAATTTTACAAGCTCCTCAGATGATTGAGGAGTGTCACCGGGTTTAAGAAATGCTCGCCAGGAGGAATTTAGATCCTAGAAAACACCAAGCTCTTCCTCCCTCACCTGCGTGGGTCAGTCACATTGATCACTCTGAAAGCACCTTTACAAAGTCTAGTGGTTTTCAAATATATATATATTTAAGTCCTGGAACTCTTTATTCAAATGGATCTCCAGTATAAAAATGAGATAGAAGGGGAGCTACTCTGAGTATAGTTATGGGGACCTTGACCCCCCGGGGATCTCAATTCAGAGTATAGTTAGAAAATTCTTTGCTTGGTCGTAGGTTTTTCTTTTTAAATCAACTTCACTGAGGTTTAATTTATACAATAATGTACACCGATGTGGTTTTTCCAATGCCAGCCAATTCTCCAATTTTCTGACCCCATTTGGGTGTTTTACAATCCAATTCTGACACTAACTCCCAGGGTTAGTGCAGATCCTACAGGTTAAAGTCTCAGTCCCATACAACTGCCCCCAGTTTAGATGCCAGCTGAAAATGAGGTCCTCAGGCTTCCTGCATTTCTGTCTAGTGGAATACAAATCCAGAGGTTCCCACAACACCCTCTACCCTCAATTGTGGTTTGAAGGTTTGCTGGAATGACTTACAGAGCTAAGGGCCATGATGTACTTACGATCAAAATCTATCATGTACGGTACAGAGGGCAAAGTCCAGAAGGGTCCTGGGTCCAGAAGCCTCTGTCCCTATGAAAAATGTACACCACCCACTCGGTATATCATGTTCAGCAACCAGGAAGTTCCCCTAAACTCATCTTTCTGAGTTTCTTATTGAGGGTTCTTTAGATAGACATGGCTGATTAAATCACTGTCCATCGGTGATGGAATTCAGTCTCCAGCTCCTCCCCGCTCTCTGGAGGGCAGGCTGAAAGTTCTAACCTTCTGATCAAATGACCGGTTTTTCTGGCAGCCACCCACTATCCGGAAGCTGTCTAGATCCCCCTAGTCTTATGGGTCATCTGCTGATCCAAAGGGGCTCTTTATGACTAACAAAAGACACTCCTATCAGGAAATTCCCAGAGCTGCAGGAGCTCTGTGTCAGGAACTGGGGACAAAGACCAGATACATTTAAAAATTTTATTTATTTATTTATTCATTTAAATTGAAGTATAGTTCTATACAATATTGCTTTTGGGTATACAACATAGTGATTCCACAGTTATCTACCTTGTTAAGTGCTTACCCCCAAAATGTCGTTACCATTTGTCAGATGCGTGGGGATAAGACGACACTATTGGCTGTATCCCTCACGCTGTACTTTGATCCCTGTGAGTTCATAATTTTAAGAGAGCCAAATGACCAATTTGTCTTTCATAGTTGTCTTTTTTGTGTCTCATTTAACAAGTGTTCAGTTGAAGAACAGAAAAAAATAATTTGTTTTCCTTTTTAAAGTTCTAAAGGTTTTCTTTCTTTTTTAAAATTAAACTATCATTGACATACCATCTTATGTTGGTCTCAAATGTACAACACAGGGGTTCGACAGTTCCCCACATTATCAAATCCTCACCTCCTTTAGCGTAGTTACTATCTATCAACGTAGAAAGATGTCACAAAATCGCTGATTGTATTCTTCATGCTGTACTATGTCCTGTGACCGACTTATATTGTGATTGCAAATTCTTGCGCCCCTTTATCCCTTCCCCTTCCCACCCCACCTGCTCCAACCCCTCCCCCGTGGTAACCACTAATTCCTTCTCAGGGTCTGAGTCTACTGTTATTTTGTTCCTTCTGTTTTGCTTTGTGTTTATATTTCACAAATAAGTGAAATCATATGGTATTTGTCTTTCTCTCCCTGGCTTATTTCATTGAGCATAACACCCTCTAGATCCATCCATGTTGGTGCAAATGACAGGATTACTTTTAGTATATACACTGCCGAAGCGAGCACCAGATGTATTTCCTCTTGCGCCATGGCGCCCGTTGTCAGTGTGCGGCTTGATGAAGTTTGACAGATGTGTGTATTTATGTAACCAACATCCTTACCAAGATCCAGACGTTTGTCACCTCATAAAGTTCCCTGTGTCCTTTGCTAGCTGATCTCTCCTATCTGTCCCATTCCCAGTCCCCTCAACTTTGTTTTCTGACATAACATTTCCTTTTTTTTTAGAACATCTTATAAATGAGTAAAACAACGATTCTTTTTTTGACTGGCTTCTTTCCTTCCTTGAAATGTTTTGGCTTCACCTATGTTGGTGTTAGTATCTATAGATTTTTTTTTTATTGCTGAGTGTGGAATTATCAGTTTGTTTATTCATACTTCAATTGATGGACATTTGAGTCATTTCCAGTGTTTGGCTATTTTGAATAAATGTGCCATGAACATCGTTGGGCACATCTTTTTGTGCACAGATGTTTTTACTTCTCTTGAGCCAATACCAAGCAGTGGCATGTAGACAGTGGGTTTCTGAGGACAGAACGTGCATGTCATTCGTCTTCATGGCCCAGAGCACAGTGGCTTGAGCTTGAGCATTAAATGAATTTCTTGGTCAAAAATGGAAACTAAGGACTTCTGGGAATATGGCGTCTTGAACGGACTAGCAGAAAAATTCCTCCCAACATTATATTTATTCACGAAAATACAGCAAATACAACTATCCCTAAAAGAGAGACCAGAATACACAGGAAAGTGCACAGCGTACAGCTACACCTGTGAGAACTTGGCAGCCGGTGAGGCGGACGGGCGGCGATCCGGTGGGACCGAGCGCTCCCCCCCCC
>JAQQAC010022932.1:530-10875 GCA_029783875.1 Phataginus tricuspis
ACACACACACACACACACACACACACACACACACACACACACACACACACGAAAACCCTCACACTGACACGCACAACAGCACTGAGAGACAGGGACAGAAATACAGGACACACCCGCAGCAATGACTTCTTCACTAATGTCAGGGTCTCAAGATGTCAAAGTCCCGATTGTGCAGCCCCTCTTAGCCACTGATTCCCTACGAGGAAAGGCAACTGTATTGGCCCTTAAAGCATCTCCCATTTCCCTTGCCCCCAGCCAGCTAAGAGCGGCCAGCCTAGTCCTGTCTGCTCTTCGCTCCCTGTAAACTCTTCATGCCTGGCTGTGGCATAGTGCCCTTTCCCTCCCCGGAGAAGCCCACCCCCACCTCCTGAGTGTGTGGGACTAGTTCCACCCGCACCTCAGGCTGCAGCTCCAGGAAACCCCAGGTAGTTCCATTTGATATGCAGCTGCTACTGGTGCCCCCAGGAAACCCTAAGCCTGAATGACTACAACTAACAATTGAGTTGTTGAGGGTTGCCCACTCCCCACAGTACAAAAAAAAAAGTGTAATGCCCTGGTAAGAAGTGACACACAAACTCATGCTTTAGTACAAGCATGGTTCTCAGAGTGTGATCTGGGGACAAACTCTTGAGGAAGTCCACAAGGTCAAAGGTATTCTCCTAATGCCACTACTAGGATGCATTTGTCCTTGTCACTCTCATTCTCTCACAAGTATACAGTGGAATCTTCCAGAGGTTTCATGAAATAGGAGGACATTATTGCTCTCGCAGCCAAGGGAGTGTGGCTTGTGCATTAGTGAAAAACATTTTCGTTTAACTATCTAATAAGTATTGGAAGGACAAAGTATAAGCAAAAGCTCTTTGGAATCCTCAATTTTTAAGAGTGTAAAAGGATTGGAGACCCTACGTTTGAGAATTGCTACTTCAGTGTAAAGAATTTTCTCCTTAATCTAGATGAAGCAGCAGGGGCAGAGAGAGAGAGAGTGAGTTTAGGACCTAGAATGGAGGAGGTCTGGAAAGCAGGGTGAGGTGGACTGACAAGGAATGTCCTATAGCCAGGGGAACAGGGAACAAATCTTTGAGGAAAAAAAAACCCCTCTACCTCACAGTTTGCCCTGCCCACAACCATCCTGTGCTGGGTGTCAGGTCTAAATTGTTACAAGTCACTAAAGGAGAAGGAAACCAGTTCTGTCCCTATTCAATAACCTCTTGAGTCATGCCTCAGGGCTGGGCAGGGGAAGCCTAGGTGGCTGTGAGAGTGGGTGGCATCCATGGCCCTAGCACGGCTGTGGTCTACATCCAGGACACCCACTGCCTGCTCCATCTACCAGTTCTCGGCAGTGTTTCATGACCCCGCCAAGGGCGTTTCACCCAGTCGTCTGCTTCTGCGTTGGCAGGCTCACAGCATCATTTCCTGCGGACTGGAAACGGTCCTCCCCATGCTCACCATTGCCACCAGTTTAAAGGTTATTTCCGCCAGCACGCTTCCTTCCCTGTGCCCCTTGCTCCCACACTTCATTTTCTTCTGCATTACGAGCTGGAGTTGCCACCCAGACGTCCAAGTGCCCAATTCCCCACCCTCCTGTGCCCACTCTGCAGGTCTAGGAGCGTGAGAGGCGGAGGGGTGCGTGTGGGCGTGAGCGCGCCAGCGCGAGCTGCGCTTTCAGAGAGCCGAATCCTCTGGGCGCTGGGCGAAGGGCCTCCCAGGGTTGGAGAGCCTGAGCAGCCCCTGACTGGCGGGAGCCGGCCTGGTGCTGTGGGTGATCGCCGGGGGCCGTTCGGCGAGCGCGCTCTGAGCCCCGTTCGTGGTCAAGGTCCTGGCCCGGAGCGGAGTGCGCAGGCCGCGCAGGGTGTTGCGGAAGCCCTCGGCGCTGAAGTAGTACACCAGCGGGTCCAGCACGCAGTTGGCGCCGGCCAAGAGTACCATCACCATCAGCACCCGGCGCACTTGGTCGCGGGCGGCGTTGCTGGCCACCACCAGGTTGCCCCGCAGCAGCCCGTAGACCGCCAGCGTGGCGTTGTAGGGCACGAAGCACAGCAGGAAGATGACGAGGTTGGCCAGCAGGAGGCGCACGGTCTTCCGCCGCCGCTGGCTCCGCGTGGCGTCGGGCCGCGCCAGCGTCCAGAAGACGCGACCCGACGAGTAGAGCACGGCCGCCAGAGGCATCAGGAAGCCCAGCGCCTCCGCCAGCAGCACGAGCGGCAGCAGCCTGCCCTTCCACAGCTCGTCGCTGAAGCTCTCGAAGCACAGACGCACCGGGAGACCACGGTAGCCGCAGGGCGAGGGCCGGTGCACCAGCACGGTGGGCACGGCGAACACCAGGATGAGCACCCACACGCCCAGACAGAGCAGCCGCGCCACGCGGGGCCGCCGCAGGTGGCGCAGCCGCAGCGGGTGCACGATGGCGGCGTAGCGGTCCACGTTGATGAGGGCCAGGAAGATGCAGCTGCCGTACATGTTCATCTGGAAGATGGCACCTGCTGTCTGGCACAAAAAGTCGGAGAAGGGCCAGTAGTGCAGGGCGTAGTAGGAGAGGCGCACGGGCAGCGAGAGGGTGAAGAGCAGGTCGCTGGCCGCCAGATTGCTCATGTACACACTCACGACAGAGTGCACGCGCAGCGCGCGCAGGAAGACCCAGAGGGCCAGCGCGTTGAGGGGCAGCCCTGCGGCCAGCACCAGGCTGTAGACCACCATGTGCAGGCGGTGCGTGGGCCGGTAGTCCGGGCATGGGGGAACAGAGCTGTTGGTGGAACTGGTGGCCGAGGAGTTGGCCAACATGGTGCCAGAGGGAGGAGAAGCTAGGCTGGGGGCATCATGGGGCACAGTAAGGTCCTGGCATTGTGGCCATCTCCAGGGTGGGGCGTGGAGGCTGCCCAGAGACAGTCCCAAAGCCAGCAGAGGCAGGGCATGGGGATGTGGGCTGTGACTGCTGGGTAGATGGCTGCCAGGACTTGGATGCCTTTGGACACCGCTTCATCAGCCGTGGAGACCTGGAATAGGAGAGCAAGCCAGAATTCAAAATAATGCAAGGAGAGGGCGGAAGACACAAATGTTCATCTAGCTAAACTGGCTGGCTTCTTGAGTCTTTTCTCAGCCTCACATCTCACTCCCGACCTTCCATCCGGCCAGAATAGCTTTCTGCAGCAGGGCTCTGGGACTCACTGTTAAATGCCCAGTCTCTAGAGTTATACTGCCTGGGCCTAAATCCTGGATATGCCAACTTGGCTAGCTTTGTCCACAGAAAAGTGACTTACTCTCTCTGAACCTCATTTGCCTTACCTGGGGAGGAAAAAGGACAGAGGTCCTTGCTTCATGAGGTTGTTAGATTAAATGAGATGATATATGTAACGTGCTGAAGTTGTAGTTATTATCTAATCTCTCTCCCTTCTGTTCTTCTACAAATGCTTGCTGAGTCTTCAGAAGGTGCCAGGCATGTTCACAGCAGGGAACGCAACGATGGCCTTGCCCCCACCTACTTCATATTCCATTGAAGGGAGACAGGTAATAAAGCCCAAGTAAACAGATGTTATGTCAGGTAGGGAGAAGTACTAGGGAGCGACTGCCGTGGAACAGGTGCTCTGCTGGCTCCCCATTCTAAAGAATAAAGTTCAAATTCCCGAGTTCAGTACAATCCTGTCCATCATTGCTCTGGTAAGGGCTGGGTCTGTGGTCAGAGAGACGTGGGTTCAGCCTGATTGTTGACCTCTCCAACTCTGTTTCTTCATCTGTAAACTGGGTTTAATAACATCGTGGGGCTCTCCAAGGCGGACTGCACACCAGCACAGTCCTGCCAGGCAGGGGGAGGCCCTATGGGCTGTGCTTTCCAGGTTTCCCCCAGGAGGGTCTGACTCATGAGCTTCCCGGATGGGGTGAAGCAGACCACAGTCCTCCGGAGAAGCCGGCAGACAAAGGAGATGGCCAGGAGGGAGAGGAGCCAGAGGACAGGACATGGTCTCAAGATCCCACCTTCCTAATGCCCTAAGGCCACAGAGGCCACCCCTACGTAGCTACCCCCAGATGCCTTCTCTTTGGTGTGTGTGGAAAAATATACATAACTTAAAATTTACCATTTTAGCCATCGTTAAATGTATCATTCAGTGACATGAAGGACATTCACAATAGTAACCACTATATCCAGGATTTGTAACATCTATTCTACTTTCTGTCTCTATGAATTTGCCTGTTTAGAAAATTCATATGAGTGGATTCATTTATCTGTCCTTTTGTGACACTTAACTTCAAGTTTTCAAGGTCAGTTCATGCTGTAGCATGTATCCAAATTAGCAATATTTTTTATGACTGAATAACACATTCCATTGTATACATGTATACACCACATTTTGTTTAGCCATTCATCTGTCTTTTGGCTATTGTGAATAATGCCGTGAATATGTCTATCCACATGCCATCTCAGGGAAACACCCTGAGCACTTACCCCAAAGCATTGGACTTCTTTCAAAAGGAACTGCTTAAGTTCTTACATGGACCCAAGCCTGAAACCTGCCTGTAACAAGTTTACTTGTAGATTTTTTTTTGTTTGCTGTCCCTCCAACCACAACCACCAGCAGTTTAAGGCTTGCAAGAGGTATTCTAGAGTAGTTAAAGGGAATAAAAAATTTCCTCTGCAAAATACTCATGTCAGCAATGAAAATACTACTAAAATGGGGCTTAACCATACTGAAAAGCAAATAAAACCAGGCTCTTTTTCTGACACATGCCCCACCTCCCATGCTCCTTTGCTCCAGTCACACCAAACTAATAATTTTGCACATACATTGCTTTCAGGTCTTTACCTTTGCACATGTTGTTTCTTCAACTTGGAATACCCTTCCTTCCACTTTCCAATGGGAGAACCAGACATTTTTTTAGGACTTTGTGAAGCCTTTCCTGACTCCCTGCCTGCCCTCCCCTTCCTCCTCCTCCCCAACCCTCCTCTTCCCCCTACCCCACCCTGTTCCCATGGATATTGTAATTAGCTGTTCTCAGTCGGCCTCTCCCACTAGACTATGAGCTTCTTAAGGGAGGGGCTGTGGGCTGTGGCTTATTCATCTTTGTATCCCCAACACCTACCTCATTAAATGTCAAGTGAAAAAAATAAGCTATCATTTATTGATCATTCACTGTATCCCAGGGGATTGTATGTGCATATCTCTAGTCCTTCCAACAGCCATTTGAAGCAGGCATTTATCCTCATTTTTATAGGAAAGGAAACACAAGCTCCAGAGCTCAGTCAATGAGGAGCAGAGTCAGGATTCAAACCCAGGGCCACCAGGCTCCAGAGCTGTCCGGTGCCACTTCCAGCAAGAGATGGGGACGGACGCTGCCCAGAGCCTGCCTTTCCTGGCCCCTTCTATGAAATCCCTGCCCATAGATAGCATTGTTTTACTTCCTCATTTGTCCATTTCAAATATATACTTTTTAATAACCCAGTTTCTTCTTTCTGCCACTTCGAACACTAGTAATAGACTCATCTTCCTCACGACACTACACGACCCTTCACGATGTCCCCTTACCTACTAACCACTTAAGTTTGCTGCTCTGAACTCCTTGGGTTGTTTAATGTGTTCTTGTTCCATTTCCCCCATTAGTTGGTAAGGTCCGGAGTGGGGACCACATCTTCCACTGCTTTTCTTCCCAAGCTTGCTCACACTTCAGTCTCTACTTGGCAGGCACTTGTGATATTCAGTGGCTCACTGGCAGGAATTCTGCCCCCTGTCCTATGTCCACCCATCCTGTAATCCTGTTATAATATCTCTTGTATCAACCCAATCAGCTAACCACTTCTTGTCCAATTCCTGACTATCTTGTCCACATGTATAACTCACTTAGTAAAAGACCATGTCTCTTAAAAGGCCTGTTTGGAAACAGCTTGCATTAAAATTTCAATAAAAGTTTACACTATAATTACAGTAACACTTTCTTATTCTTTTTTTTATGATTTTTTTTATTAAGGTATCACTGATATATACTCTCTCACACCGCCATCTTTAATCTCCCACTTTCTTATTTTTAACCGTTACTTGGAGAATCAATAGCTCCTTGTAACTAGGAGGCAGATACTAGAAACAGAATGAGTGAATAAATTATTATTTCCCAAACATCCCAGGTCGTTCATTGTAACAAAGTTACAATGTTAAACAGACCAAAATGTATTAGGTAAGCTTCTACTTAAAGGTAAAGTTAGGAATCCTTTAGTAGAGCAGATGGCAATGCACTCACGATTCAGTTCCAAAGAGAAGTCCCTGGGTTTCTTTACAGTGGAGTCTACTTGTCAAAAATTACCACTTTCTGACAGGCTCACATGGAATGACCTGAGCTGAGTGCTGGGAGCTGTCAGGCCCTGCCCTGGTCCCCACCCCATCTGCCTGCTTCCCTGGGGCTCCTGTCAGTGGAGCTGAATGGGCACAGTGCCAGGCCAGATGGCAAAGATGGGAAAAACTGCCAAAAAGGAGGTGAACAGGAAATGGAAGGAGAGCCTTAGGTGTGGGGGAGGGGTGGCCCGGACCCTCTCCCCAGTCCTGCATGGAGGAAGAGGTCAAGTTATGGGGGAAATGTACAAAGCAGAGGAACAGCAGCTGCCCCCGAAAAGAATGAACACTGGGGTTTCATTTCAGCAGGGAGAAGGGGGGACATGAAGGCCCACATAGGCTCAGTAACCTTGACTAACCTTGCCCCAAGGATGTGGTAACAAGCATACCTGTGTATGTGCATGCAAGATACAGGTGCACTAAGAGATGTGCACGCACGGTCCCTAGTAACATACAAGCCGGTTGTGTATTAAAGGGAACCTAACAAAGCCAACTCCCGGTAACACACAAGAATGTGCACGCACTGAGGCACAGACAACTGGGCCAGAGGAGGAAGGGCAGACATAGCTCCTGCCCTAGGGACATCCATATTCTTATGCAAACAGACAGAGTCAGACAGCTTTGGGAGCACAGACCCCTGCAGAGGTGTACTAACATATCCCAGCTCCCAGACACTGGCGGATGAAGAAAGCACTGCCCACGCAGAGGCCCCCGGGCTGCCCCGTGTACATCACTGCCCACCACACCACTCACGCAGCAGAGTGCACGTAGCTGCTTGCCTCCTCCCTGGGCCTCTGTCCTTTAGCTTCCCATGCACACATCTGGACCCAGGTTCCTTATGTCCTCAGGCCCTCTTGGACCTGTCCCATTGCCCTCTGAGCTGGGCTGGGCACCACTTTTTGCTGAGATAAGCCAGAGGGGCAGGGCTATTTTCTGCCATAGACAGGAAGTGAGAATGAGAGTCAGACTAGGCAGGAGGCAAGATCATGACCATTCCCTCCCTCTCTTCCACACAACCTGCCCGTGGCATCCACCCTTCTGGCTCTGACCAACGATGCAGAAGGGAGCTGCAGAGAAAGGAACAGGCCACGTGGTAGGGGTTGGGGGGACAGTGATGGGGGCAGGGAGGGGAGACAGTCACCTCCGCTTTGTCCAGCTTCTTCCTGCCTGCCACCGTCTCCATGCAGCACCCTCCTGCCCCTCCCACACATTCACCAAACACCTCTTCTCTCTTCCTCTTCTCTTTGTAGTCATTCATTCACATCCTTCAGAAGGTTGAAAGGAACTCAGATCTCCTCATCTTCCTCGCCCCAGAATATGATTCTGGAACAGCCCCAAATTCATTTAGATTCTGGAGACCACATGGCCAGGGCCCATGGAAGGATGCACCTTTACCCACAGAAGGCTCCAATATAAAGACCTCTTAATATCTGTATATTCAGATGCCCCAAATGGCTCCAAACTGTGCCGGGCCTGTAGCAGAAGCTTAACGCATAGAAGGCTTTGCAAGCAGCTCTCTGCGGACACAGATGAATCCTGCTCATAGCTTGTCCTGGGACTCAGGGGTCTGTGGGGTGGAGATAGTACCAGTCACCAGGTGGTTGGTATGCTGCCTCCCGCCTCAGGGGCCACCTTCTCCCCAAGGACAAAGCCTCTGGCACAGGCCCCCTCCTTCCTGGTCCAGGCCTGCTCTGCTTTCTCCAGCCAAATTCCTGCTCCAGCCTCTCCCCAGTCTTCCCCACCTGAGCCTCTCTTCCTGCATCATCATCCTCAGTTGTGTCTTCTCCCTCCCTGGGGTATTCTGACCGCCTCTCTCCCGACATTTCTCTCCTGGAAACAGGCAGAGAGCAAAGTCAGCCTGCAGCTCCATGGTTAGTCTACCGGATGTGTGGGTCACCTCCCTTCACCCTGCTTTCAAGAGCTGGAAGAACAGGAAATAGAGTCCCAGTCAAAAGAAGTCGCTTGGCAGGGCTCAGCTCTCCACAGACCTGTGCTCCAGGTGGGCTGTGAGCCCCTTACCCTTCTTGTGGGGCCTGGATGGCTTCATTGCTTCCGAGGAATCTCCTGAGCCTCTTGGCCCCACTGACCTTGCTCTGAAGTCAGACACCACTTGGCACGCACCACTGGCTGCAGCCCTCACCCTTTCTGCTGTCTGCTTCCCCGGGGGCCTAGGCATGCAGGCTTCTGCGTCACTGAGGTATATGCCGGGGCGGTAGGGTGGGAGAGGAATGACGCAGCAGGCCCTTGTGTCTCTGAGAGGCTAGGAGGTGAGGTTTATAGGCATGAGTAAGTTCCTATTTCCCCTTCAAGACTTGCCTCCACCTCCCCTTAGGGCTACAGTTGTAGCTTGCCCTCAGAGGAGCTGCAGATACACCTGGCGGGAGGCCCTCTTCTTCATGGAGGCCTCCATGAACATAGGTCATAGGTAGGCAGCTGCCCTCATGAGCCGCATACTATCACAGCTGTTGGAACATTGGAGACCATCTTGTCTGATCCCCTTACGTGGACGAACACGCTGGGCTAAGACAGTGTCTCTCCAAGACCCTGTTAAAATACATCTGGGACAGCTGGAAAGGATAACCCCAAGAACACATCTGTACCAGTGAACTCGTTAGTGGACTTTAGTCAGGTTATTTCACTGTCATCCAGCAAGGGGCCTGGGCCTGGGGGCTGAGTGCTTGGGGGGTTAAGCCTTATCTGAGAGCGGGAAAGGGTAGGAAGCCACCTACTGAGGCCCTCCTAAGTGGCCTTGGAAGCCCCAGGCTCAACAGGACAGTGGGGGCCAAATGGGTGAAGGGGTACCCCAGCCTCTAGCTGCCCCCGTGTGGGGGCCTCAAGTCCAGGGTGCTGGCTGCCTCACCTAGCAGTGTCCAAGGCCTGTCTGCTGGAGGCAGCCCTTTTTATCTTGTTACTCTATTCAGACAGGTTTCCCGGGGCCCATGGCCCACCCTCACCCCCATCCCCACCCATGGCCCCCATTCCTAAAGGAGGGGTGCTGCCCCTGGTGTCCTCCTGCCCTGACACCCCCGTACCTGTGCCCGTTGTGGCTCTGCCACTGCCCCCAGCCAGCGTCTGCTGCCTGTTTGGGCTGGGCTGGTAGGACCTGCTCCTGGCAGGTGGGGACACACCCACCTTCTCAGCAGATTCCAGCTCCTCACGCTCACACCCAGCCCCGCACGCGCGCAGGGAGAGAGGAGGACGCAGTGCCCTCCGCGGGCTCCACGGACTGGCCGGTAGATTATAACACTTAACCCGGCCCTCTTGGTGCCTAATAACTACCCCCACCCGTGACTCCCACACTTCCCACGGTTTCTGGGAAGTCTCCCTGGCACACCCACCCACTGGTGCCAGATGACTAACCCACCAGCCTTCCGCTGTCCTCACTGGTTCCCCTGGGCGTCTCTTTCTCTGTTGAGTTCCGGCAGGTGGCTTTGCTCCGGCCACTCCCGGCTCACACCTCAGCCTGCCCAGGGCCTCTCTGCCCGCTGGCTGCCGCTGGGCCCCCTCAGGGCAGAAAGCCGACAGCGCCTGCATCACTGCGATCACTGACTGCGGTTACCAGCAGGATGGCTCCTTCTCACCTCTACTTCCCCTGGGGGGGCGGGGGCGGAGCTCACGGGACAGCCCCTGGTCTCTGCACCAGGGCTGAGGCCCTTGTCCTCTGAATCAATAGGGCTGCGCATGTCGCCCATGCTCAGTGCACAAAAACAAGGCAATGTTTTTGAGTGTTTAGAGTGGTAGGTGAAAAAGGTTATTGTGGTCAAGTGAGTTTGGAAAATACTCGGTTAAACAGGTTTCTATGTTACAGGGCTTCTCAGAACCTTTAACACGCCATGAGATTGGCCTGTGTTGACTGAAGTGGGGTGGAGGGTACAGGGGTGAACTAGTCTATTTTTGTGCATGTTTGACCTTTTCCATAACAAACAACTTTTTTAAATGTTAATAATCACTGTGAATCTATAGAAGAGGGTGAGACTATATGGTCTCTCAAACATGTGTGTCCCAGAACACATTCTGGGAGGTTCCAAGTCATTTAA
>JAQQAC010022953.1:0-11523 GCA_029783875.1 Phataginus tricuspis
GGGGGGGTCTTAGAATTGATAAAATACAGCAAATTGTGAGCAGCTAGGAAAAGGGGAGAGCACTGTGATAGTAAAAGGACCACCAGCATTGGAGTTAGGCAAACTGGAGTTTACATCCCAGTTGCACCACTGTCTGTGTGATCTCAGACATATTAATCAATATCTCTGAGTCTCAGTTCCCTCACTGTAGAATAAGGATAATAATGTATACCTTAAAGGAAAGTTGGAAGGAGTGAATCAGATTATATATGTACAAGGACCATTTATACACTCTTCTTCACCTTTCTTTCTTCCTCAACTGCCTTTCTGGTAAACCTTCAAGAGCAAGGTGTTTAAAGGAAGAGACACCCCCACGTACACACCTGCTTCTTCTCACTCCTGGCACCATGTGAGGAACCAGACTTAACACTGCTCTTGGGGAAGGAGGAGGAGTCAAGCCGGATTACTTCAAGGGTTCAGTTGGCCTTGATGTAATATATTAGAACCAACTTTTTGTACTGTGTACCATTGGCAATGAGCTATTATTGACTGAGTAACTATATAAAGAACTCTGTCCAACGCTCCGGGCGAAGGCAGAGACGGAGGTGGATTACAGACCTGCAGAGTGCTGGATGCAGACGTGATTCTAGTGCTCGACCTACCTGCAGGAGAATAAAGATGGGTATAGACCCTTTTACCGAAGAACATTCTGTTGTCATTTCTCAGTCTCACCGAATCCACAGTGAACTTGCCAGGGGCTGAACCTTCAGGAAAGACATGTACATTTAGTCCAACACACTGGTTGCCTGAAAAGTGGCATTAAGTATGGCACCATCTGACTGATAGGGAAAACAAAAGGACAATGGAGGCATGGGCTGTGTCCAAGGAGATGCCATTGGAAGTAGTGCTCTCTGCAAGCAGAAGGTTGCAGTGCTCAGACAAAACAGATAACACCTCTTCAAGGAAGAGATTTCTCCCTAATTAGCTCTCGTGTAACTCTAAAGGTAAAAGCACACAGAACAGAACCTTCACTAATAGCTTTATTTTCCTCTTATCAGCAATAATTTTCAAAGGTTGAAAATATGGGTATTAAAAAGAATATGACCTTATATTCTTCTACAAATGAAAGAACTCTTGGTTATTAGGTCAGGAAACACTGATGTGCCCTCTGCTCTGTAAGTACAAAAGGAAGGAAGAAGGCACAGGCCAAGGAGCTCCTTAGCTTGCTCCCTCCTCCACCTGACTTCGGACTTACTCAGGTGGGTAGCCTTGACTTTGCTGCAGCCAAAGAGAACTGCTTTCAATGAACAGCCATGGCCTCCCAAAGCACACATGGTCTTACCTGCTGAGGATGAATTATCTGCTTTTTCCTGCCTAGTGTATTTTATCTCATCTTTCAAGAATAAGCTTAAGATCACATCACCTGGAAAGCTATTCCTAACTTGTTCAAGCTAGACTTTTTCCCATCTGCGTGCACACTGATAATAATATTACTAATGATATAAATTCTCGGCACCTACAATGTGTGAAGTTGTTTTCCTATATTATATAATATAATACTCATAACATTTCTGAAACAAATTATCTCCAATTTTATAAAGGAAGCACCAAGAAGGCATGTAAACTTTCCAAGCTGACAGAGTAACTAAGCAGCAGGGTCTAGATTTGAACCCAGGTTTTTGTGACTCCAAAGCCTCATGTTGTTTCTTCAACATCATCCTTTCCCTCATATATGATACTTACCATTCTACACTATATGTGTGGGCTATGTGTGTGTGTGTGTGTGCATATTTGCTTTTGTTATTTTTGCTGCTAGAATCTGTGATTTTTAAGGTCAGATATCATACCCTTCCTCTATATTCCCTAATAGAGAGAAATTGACAATATTAGAGGCATAAGTATTTGTCAGTTATATTACCTGTATAAAAATTATATAAGTTGGAATTTACATAATAAATAGAGGTGATATAATATTATATTTTAAATTCATTTGACAAACATTTGTTAAAGACCATCTATGAACAGGACACTGCTCTAGGTATTAGACAGAGAAAGGAAAAAATGAAAAAGTACCTGCCTTCTAAGGGCTCACAATCTAGTGAAATTATAGAGAGAATCAACTTCATATATTTTTACATAATTTTACATAACATGAAGAACTATAAAATCATGGAATCTTAAGACTAGAAAAGACTTCAGAGATCAGTTAATTTAGGCTGTTTATGGTATGTATGAGGAAGTAAGGCTGAGAAGATTAGCTATATTGCCTAACATTAAAAATATTTTAAAGTTATACCACTTTTACTTTGCTATTAATTCCATCTCATTGCTGCATATAATTTAAATCCAGGATGGTGCAAGGAGAAATATGTGAGCTCACACGTTGCCTGCCTTTTGTACCAGAAGACATGGCAGAACAGGATTCAAGTTTACACTTGACATTAAACTGAAATAATAGTAAGGATAATGGGGACATCAACGGATGAAGGATTTCAACAAACTAACGAAGGAAGGAAGGCAGAGAGGAAAGTGTTGAATGCTCAAGTGCAGTTTTGGAGACAAGCTGAGGGGCTGCAGCCCAGGAAAAGGTCATGATGTTCAGCGGAAAACTTGAATATTTCTGAGCACAGTGATGGCAGATACCATTAAGACAGGAGTGAGGAATGAAACTCACCAAGAGGCTTCTTAAATCCCTTCTGTACACAGAAGAGTCCTCAAACCCTCACACATGTAAGCCCACAGTGGGTGTTTTCTTTTAATTCTTCAAAAAATTTGAAAGCTTCCTGTATAAAATATTTTGCTGTCCAGATGTAATTATTAATATTTCTGGTTTTATTTCTTCTGATCATTACTTACATATAGATAAGACTGCACCTACTTTTCTTTAGGCTGAGAGAAAATTATACTTCATTGAACTATATGGAATCACCAATATTCAATCACTTTGCCAAGAAAAATGACAATTATATGGTTCAACCTTGAAAATAACTTTAAAATACACATATAACTTAAATATAACTTTAAATAAAGTAACTTTAAAAATTACACAAATACCAATGATTCCATAACATCTTCCTATGTTGACAGAAAGTAACTACCCTAATTGGTGTGAGGATTTAATAACGTGGGCAATTGTTGAACCACTGTGTTGTATACTTGAAACCGACATAACATTGTATATCAACTACACTTTAATAAAAAAAAAACACATATACCTATTTATTCTTTTATCTGTCATGAACAATATGTCTCAGAAATATTAGGATAAAACTCCCTTTATCTTTCTCTCAAGTTTTGTCAGCCAAAGCTTTACTTTTCTTCATCAAAGCCAAGAGCTCCTCTATTTGTTTCTATAGCCATAGTTAAATATTTTAAGCTTTGTCTTTAGATCAATTCTAAAATTTTAATCATTTGGATATATTTGAATCATGTGAAAATTGTGGGTATATTTTAGAAGGTAGTGTTACACCAGCCTCTACGGATTGGATGTGGGATATGAAAGAAAGAGAAGAATCAAAGATGTCTCCAAGTTTTGGCTGGAGCCATTGGAATGATGGAGCCACCATCAGTTGAGATTGGGAAGGCTATGGATGGGTCAGACTTTGAGGTGAAGATATGGTGCTTCTATTTGATTATGTTGAGTTTAAGATGATTGTTAAAACTCTCAGTGGAAATTTCTTGTAGGAATCAGTGTAGGTGAGTGTGTTTTGGGTACTGCATGTATAATGGGGAATTCTCCAAGTAAACTATCATATAGAATATACAAGGGTGAAAAAATACATGATAAAAATGTTCTAATTTGAACCTTAAAAAAAGTTGAATCAGTCTAGTAGCCATAATATTACTCATGTAATTGTACATTAATAATAGCAAAATTAAAAAAAAACAAAAAAACAAATATTAAAGATCTAAATAGAGGGATACACCTGTATTTAACAACTTACATACAAGGTTCAATACTATTAAGATGATTTCACCCCAGAATGAACTAACAATACAACAGTCTTCATCACAACCCCACTGGCTGTATGCTGCGTCTGTATGACCTGAGAAGTGAAGATAAAGTGCACATGGAAGTGCAAAGGGCCAAGAACAGCCAAACACATGCACCCCTGCAGAACAACGGGCTCGGCTCTGGGGGCTGCCAAGGCTTATTACGTGTAACGCTAGGACTCAGTGGGTCACTGGCACAGTGATACACAGAGAGCCTAATGGAACAGCACAGAATCCAGAACAAAGCCATAGCAGAAATGACAGTGCTCATCAATGGAAAAAGACAACAGTTTCACTAAATGGTGCTGGACTAACTGGACATCCATATGGAAAATAACTGGACTCCCAGCTACACACAGTTATTAATTCCAGCCAGACTAAGGACTCAAATGTTAAAGCAGAAGCTGTACTCCTCTGACAAGACAACAGGTAGAGCCCCACCCCCACCCAGGCAGGAAAAGCAGATTCCAAACAAGACACACTTGGCTCCCCCTGGAAGGGCAGGGCAAGAGGAGCACACCAGTCTACTTACAGCTAAGAGCTTCCAGGCATCCAAAGGTTCCATGAAGAAAGCTAAATCAAGCCATGACTGGAAGCTATTTGTAACATACACAACTGAAAAGGACTGCTCTCCAGCACTTATTTAAAAAAAATCCTAATAAGCAATGAAAAAAAAAATATTTGGACAGTTACAAAAAAGAAAATCAAGTAGTAAATACCACATGGAAAGACATTCAACCACATGAGGCAAATACAAATTAAAATCACTTAACAGGAGGAGTTCCGGGAAGATGGCAGCGTGAGCAGGGCGACGGAAATCTCCTCCCCAAAACATATGTATCTATGAAAATACAGCAAAGACAACTATTCCTAAAAGAGAGACCAGAATATACACAACAGCGCACAGCCTGCATCTGCACCTGAGAGGACTCAGCACCACGTGAGGCGGGTAAGATACGGAGCCCAGGCCCGGCGGGACCCGAGCACTCCCCCACCCCAGCGCAACGGCAGGAGGAGAGGATTCAGAGCCGGGAGGGAGTGGAAGTACAGGCCCGCAAAATAACCAGCCCTGGTGATCTGCGCCAGGAGCGCTGACACACATAGTGTGGGGTACCGGATATTGGAGAGGCAGAAGATGCAGGTTTTGAGCTGGGAACATGCCCGGGTCCTTGCAGCAGGCTCCCCCGGAAAAAAGAAAAGCGCATGCTTTTTTTGGCGGTCTTAAAGAGGCAAGGGCCCAGGATAGTCCCAGCGCACTTGGCCCAAAAGGCCGGGAGTCCTGAGGAATTTCGGACCCCTTGGCTGGCGACTGGGAAAAAGTAGCCACACTGAAACTTCACATAGAGAACAACAGCCTCCCATTTGTTCCTGCCCCAGACAGAGCTACAAAAGGCCCTGTGGAGCTGCGTGGCCGCAGCTCCGGAATACTGGAGCAACAGCGCCACCTACAGCATCCTTACAGAATCTACTCCCAGTGGGCATTTTTTTTCCTTTTGTTTTGTTTTTTTCCTTTCTTTTCTTTCTTTCCTTTTTTCTCTTTTCTTTCTCTTCCTTTTTTTTTTTTAAGTCTTAAAAAGCCCATCTGACATACGTGGCACCTACCAGTGACCACTTTTATTGCCATGAAAAGACAGAGGAATATGGTACAGACCAAACTCACCCAGACCCAGACAACCCCAGAAAGGGAGACTGAGGGGATGGAAATGCACAATCTTCCTGAAAAAGAATTCAGAATAAAAGTCATAACCATGCTGATGGATCTACAGAGAAATATGCAAGAGCTGAGGGAGGAAGTGAGGGAAGTAAGGAAAGACAATGCAGAAATGAGACAAGCCATTGATGGGCTTATCAGCAGACTGGACGAGATGCAAGAGGCTGTTAATGGAATAGAAATCAGAGAACAGGAATACAGAGAAGCTGAGGCAGAGATATATAAAAGGATCTCTAGGAATGAAAGAATATTAAGAGAACTGTGTGACCAATCCAAACGGAACAATATTCACATTATAGGAGTACCAGAGGAAGAAGAGAGAGAAAAAGGGATAGAAAGTGTCTTTGAAGAAATAATTGCTGAAAACTTCCCCATGCTGGGGAAGAAAATAGTCTCAAAGTCCATGGAAGCCCACAGATCTCCCAACACAAGGGACCCAAGGAAGACAACACCCAGACACATAATAATTTAAATGGCAAAGATCAAAGATAAGGACAGAGTATTAAAGGCAGCTAGAGAGAGATAAAAGATCACCTACAAAGGAAAACCCATCAGACTTCTCAACAGAAACCTTACAGGCCAGAAGAGAATGGCATGATATATTTAATGTAATGAAACAGAAGGGCCTAAAACCCAGAATATTGTATCCAGCACGATTATTATTTAAATATGACAGAGGGATTAAACAATTTCCAGACAAGTGAAAGCTGAGGGAATTTGCCTCCCATAAACCACCTCTACAGGACATCTTAAAGGAACTGCTCTAGAGTGAAGCACTCCTAAGGCTAAAAAGATGTCACCATAGAAAATAAAATCATAGCAAAGAAAGCAGATCATCCAAATACTAACTAAAGGCAAAGAATAAAACACCTAGTATATAAAGAATTGAGGAGGAAGAATAAGAAGGGAGAGAAATAAAGAAACATGAGGCTGTGTTTACAATAACTTAACAAGAAAGTTAAGTTAGATTGTTAGATAGTAAAGAAGCAACCATTGAACTTTTGGTAACCATGAATCTAAAGCCAGCAATGGCAATAAGTACATATCCATTGATAATCACCCTAAGTATAATGGACTGAATGCACCAATCAAAAGACACAGAGTAACAGAATGGATAAAAATGCAAGACCCATTTATATGCTGCCTACAAGAAACTTAACTCAAACCCAAAGGTATACACAGACTAAAAGTGAAGGGATGGAAAAAGATATTTCATGCAAATAACAAGGAGAAAAAAGCAGGTGTTGCAGTACTTGTATCAGACAAAATAGCCTTCAAAACGAAGAAAGTAGCAAGAGATAAAGAAGGACATTACATAATGATAAAGGGTTCAATCCAACAAGAGGATATAACCATTATAAATATATATGCACCCAATACGGGAGTGCCAGCACTTGTGAAACAAATACTAACAGAATTAAAGGAGGAAATAGACAGCAATGCATTCATTTAAGGTGACTTCAACACACCAATCACTCCAAAGGACAGATCAACCAGACAGAAAATAAGTAGACACACAGGCACTGTACAACACACTAGAACAGATGGACCTAACAGATATCTACAGAACTCTACACCCAAAAGCAACAGATACACATTCTTCTCAAGTGCACATGGAACATTTTCCAGAATAGACCACATACTAGACTACAAAAAGAACCTCCATAAAGTCAAAAATATTGAAATCCTACCAACCAACTTCTCAGATCACAAAGGTATAAAACTAGAAATAAATTTTAGAAAGAAAACAAAAAGGCTCACAAAAACATGGAGACCTAAAAATATTCCCCTAAGTAATCAATTGGTTAACAACCAAATCAAAACAGAAATCAAAGAATATATGGAGACTAATGGCAACAACAACACAAAGCCACAACTTCTGTGGGACGAGGCAAAGGCAGTTCTAAGAGGAAAGTATATTGCAATCCGGGCCTATTTAAAGAAGGAAGAACATTCCCAAAAGAAGTCTAAAGACATAATTACTGAAATTGGAAAAAGAAGAACAAATGAGACCCAAAGTCACCAGAAGGAGGGACATAATAAAGATAAGAAGAAATAAATAAAATTGAGAAGAATAAAACAAAAGAAAAAATCAATGAAACCAAGAGCTGGTTCTTTTAAAAAATAAACAAAATAGATAAACCCCTAGCCAGACTTATTAAGAGAAAAAGAGAATCTACACACATAAAAAGACTCAGAAATGAGAAAGGAAAAATAACAAGAGACCCCACAGAAATACAAAGAATTATAAGAGAATATTATGAGAATCTATATGCTAACAAGCTGAAAAACCTAGAAGAAATGGACAACTTCTTAGAGAAATGCAACCTACCACAACTGACCAAACAAGAAACAGAAAAACTAAACAGGCCAATCACCAGTAATGAAATTGAAGTGGTAATCAAAAAACTACCCAAGAACAAAACCCCCAGACCTGATAGATTCACCTTTGAATTCTACCAGACGTATAGAGAAGAAATAACACCCATTATCCTTAAAGTTTTCCAAAAAATAGAAGAGGAGGGAATACTTCCAAACTCTTTCTATGAAGCCAGCATCACTCTAATACCAAAACTGGGCAAAGACCTCACCAAAAAAGAAAATTACAGACCAATATCCCTGATGAACATAGATGCAAAAATACTCAACAAAATATTATCAAACTGAATTCAGAAATACATCAAGAGGATCATACACCATGATCCAGTGGGATTCATCCCAGGGATGCAAGGATGGTATAACATTTGAAAATCCATCAACATCATCCAGCACATCAACAAAAAGAAGAACAAAAACCACATGATCATCTCCATAGATGCAGAAAAAGCATTTGACAAAATTCAGCATCCATTCATGATTAAAACTCTCAACAAAATGGGTACAGAGAGCAAGCACCTCAACATCATAAAGGCTATATATGACAAACCCACAGCTAACATCATACTTAACAGCGAGAAGCTGAAAGCTTTTCATCTAAGATTGGGAACAAGACAGGGATGCCCACTCTCTCCACTGTTATTCAACATAGTACTGGAGGTCCTAGCCCCAGCAATCAGACAAAACAAAGAAATACAAGGCATTCAGATTGGTAAAGAAGTCAAATTGTCATTTGCAGATGACATGATATTGTACATAAAAAACCCTAAAGTCTCCACTCCAAAACGACTAGAACTAATATCTGAATTCAGCAAAGCTGCAGGATACAAAATTAACACACAGAAATCTGTTGCTTTCCTATACACTAACAATGAACTAACAGAAAGAGAAATCAGAAAAACAATTCCATTCACAATTACATCCAAAAGAATAAAATACCTAGGAATAAATGTAACGAAGGAACTGAAAGACCTATACTCTGAAAACTACAAGACACTCCTAAGAGAAATTAAAGAGGACACGAACAAATGGAAATTCGTCCCATGCTCTTGGCTAGGTAGAATAAATATTGTCAAAATGGCTATACTACCTAAAGCAATCTATAGATTCAATGCAATCCCCCAAAAACTACCAACAGCTTTCTTCAATGAACTGGAACAAATAATTCTAAAATTCATATGGAACCACAAAAGACCCCAAATAGCCATAGCAATCCTGAGAAGG
The DNA here is from genome assembly GCA_029783875.1 of Phataginus tricuspis. Lineage (NCBI taxonomy): Eukaryota > Metazoa > Chordata > Mammalia > Pholidota > Manidae > Phataginus > Phataginus tricuspis. Next base: position 9,284 of record JAQQAC010022953.1, read on the forward strand.
AGGAATCAAACAGGGGGAATTACGCTCCCTGACTTCAAACTCTACTACAAAGCCACAGTAATGAAGACAATATGGTATTGGCACAAAAACAGACCCACAGACAAGTGGAGCAGAATAGAATCCAAACATTAACCCAAACATACACAATTAATATTTGATTAAGGAGCCTTGGATATACAATGGGGAGATGACAGCCTCTTCAGCAGCTGGTGTTGGCAAAACTGGACAGCTACATGTAAGAGAATGAAACTGGACTACTGTCTATCCCCATACACAAAAGTCAACTCAAAATGGATCAAAGACCTGAATATAAATCATGAAACCATAAAACTCTTAGAAAAAAACATAGGGAAAAATCTCTTGGACATAAATATGAGAGACTTCTTTATGAACATATCTCCCTGTGCAAGGGAAACAAAAGCAAAAATGAACAAGTGGGACTATATCAAGCTGAAAAGCTTCTGTACAGCAAAGGACACCATCAGTAGAACAAAAAGACATCCTACAGTGTGGGAGAATACATTCATAAGTGATGTATCCAATAAGGGGTTGACATCCAAAATATATAAAGAACTCACGTACCTTAACAAACAAAAAGCAAATAATCCAATTAAGAAATGGGCAGAGGACATGAATAGACACTTCTCCAAAGAAGAAATTCAGGCACATGAAAAGATGCTCCACATCGCTAATCATCAGAGAAATGCAGATTAAAACCACAATGAGATATCACCTCACACCAGTGAGGATGGCCAACATTCAAAACACAAACAACAAGAAATGTTGGCGCGGATGTGGAAAAAAGGGAACCCTCCTACACTGCTGGTGGGAATGCAAATTAGTTTAACCATTGTGGAAAGCAGTATGGAGGTTCCTCAAAAAACTCAAAATAGAAATACCATTTGACCTAGGAATCCCACTCCTAGGAATTTACCCTAAGAATGCAGCAGCCCAGTTTGAAAAAGACATATTCACCCCTATGTTTATCACAGCATTATTTACAATAGCCAAGAAATGGAAGCAACCTAAGTGTCCATCAGTAGATGAATGGATAAAGAAGATGTGGTACATATACACAATGGAATATTATTCAGCCATAAGAAGAAAACAAATCCTACCATTTGCAACAACGTGGATGGAGTTAGAGAGTATTATGCTCAGTGAAATAAGCCAAGCCGAAAAAGACAAGTACCAAATGATTTCACTCATATGTGGAGTATAAGAACAAAGAAAAAAACTGAAGGAACAAAACAGCAGCAGACTCACAGCACCCAAGAACGGGCTAATAGTTACCAAAGGGAAAGGGACCGGGGAGGATGAGTGGGAAGGGAGGGATAAGGGGGAAAAAGGGGCATTATGATTAGCAGATATAGTGTTGGGGGGGCACAGGGAGGGCTGTACAACTCAGAGAAGTAGTGACTCTATAGCATCTCACTACGCTGAGACAGTGACTGTAATGGGATTGGTGGGGGGGACCTGATGAAGGGGGTAGTTTAATCACCATAATATCGCACATGTAATTGTAGATTAATGATACCAAAATAAACTATTAAAATAAATTAATTAATAAATAAAAAATAAAATAAAACCACGTAACACCATGAGGATATAATGTACTGCATATTGACCATCATTAATAATACTGTATTGTATATTTAAAAGTTGCTAGGAGTAAGTTTGAAGAGTTCTCATCACAAGAAAAAGAATTCTGTAGCTCTATGTGGTGACGGATGTTAACTGGACTTAACTGTAGTGATTATTTGGCAATATGTAAAATGTTGAATCATGCTGGTCATCTGAAACTAATATAATGTTGTATATCAACTGTGTCTCAATAAAACAAAAAGGATGCAGGTTCTTTGGAAACAAACAAACAAACAAAAAAGTTGAATCAGAGTATGACTATGTAAATATTGCAAATAAGTCACTAATAAAAAAAGACTAACTTATTTTTATATGCTGCCAATAAAAGGCTGAAAAAATAAAACTATATATACATATATTTATTTATTTATTTATTTAATATAACATTAAAAAATTAATTGCCCAGGAAAGAAATATATCTAAAATCTGCATGAAAACTGAAAAACGTGATTTAGAGGTGAGTGGTAGTAGAATATGCTGTGCCAAAATAAGCCATTTTGGCATAAGAATTATTTTGAGAAACAGCAGACACAGAGGAAACTCTAAAACATAGTAGAAGGTACTCTTTTGCAAGAAAAATTTGCTATAAAGGAAAC
>JAQQAC010022966.1:0-10415 GCA_029783875.1 Phataginus tricuspis
GGGGGGTGATGGGATCCAGGTCTGCTGGCCAGATCCACCCCAGGAAGCAATTATGTTTATAGCCAGGAAAGAACCGCCACAAGGCCAGGAAACAAAAGAGGCTTGCTTCTAGTTCTCTTCTCTTCTTCACTCATCAAGGCGGGCTGAGCTCTTCAGCTGCAACCACCGCAGGGAAGCACTGTTTGGAAAATCTCTGCTGTAGAGACCTGCCTGTCAGGTTTGCCTTTCTGTGCTAGGGGACAAACTGTCTCAACTGGTTTGAATAAGAAAAAAAGGAAGAAGGCATCTAAAAGGAAAAAGTACTTAAGGCAGGACAGGATTAAAAATTCTTCAGGATTAGCTAGAGGAAAGATTAAAAGGTAACAATTTCCATTGGTATGGGGAAGCATCCCTAGGATTTCTTGCTTGACAATCAAGAAATCTGGCCTTGAGGGCAGTTCCTGGTGTGGGAAGTTGAGAGACGGTGGAAGAGGAGGGACATCAGTGCATGGGTCTCCCTTGTCCCTTCTCCATGTTCTGCCCTCTCTGTTGGCACTGTGTATGTCCAGGTTGCCTATCTCCCAGCTCAGTCTAGCTAGGGGCCATATTAGAGAAGACATGCAGGTTCTCAGTAGGCAGAAATTGTGGCAGACACCTCCTAGAAGCAAGAACAGACAGTAATGTTAACCTGAGTCAACATAGGAAGATGAGGAAGTCAGAAGCAGGTTAGTTGTGAAGTCAAGAGACAACAGGATTGGATGGAGAGAAGGGGCTAGACAAGTAGAATGACCACCCTTGAATCTTAGGCTCATGGTCTCTCCCCCATTTTAGTGCTAAATGCAAGGCCCATTACTAAAGTACAGGTGCCGTGAGCCACTTCAACTATGGCTGCCAGGGTGACCTTATAAATATCAGAGAAATTTGTCACTTTCTTTAGATAAATCACCTGGAGATTCGACTGAATTTATTTCCACAAGTACTATATAAAAGAGGTTGTCAACCCACCTTTTCCCTGGGATAGTAGCCCTTAAACAGGAAGCTAGATAAACACAATATTCTTTTCTTTGTTGCTGAGACTTTCAGATTACTTGAAGCCCAGAACGAAAGGCTATCTAAAAGGCTGAGAGAGACATTATTAAATACTCTCATTCCCCAAATGCTTCCCAAGCAAATGAGAGAGTGACACCATGCCATGACCATTACCATCACCTGATGCCCTCACACATACATGCCCAGGAGAATTACTCTCTCTGTTCCCTGGGGGTCTGAGTGTCTTTATTATCTCCAGTTAGGGTCTCCTGTAATGTGACTAGACCCTATTTTGATGACATGGGCATACCCAGAAAGGCTTAGCATAACTAATTCTGCCTCAAGAAAAATTCCATTGTCCAAGAGAGACAACTGTGCTGTCAGGAAGATTTAGTTCCATTAACTTGAGAGGCATTTAGGGTTAATGCAGACTCTGGAGCCTGTATGCCTGGGTGGAAACCCAATTCCACTACCTAGTATCTTTATGACACTGGGGCAAGTTACTTGTCTTTACCTCAGTTTTCTTACCTAAAAACAGGGATAAAAATAGTACCTACCTCTTTTTGCAGCTGGGTGGTGAGAGACAGTGGTGAGCCAAAGTGGATGACTGCTTAAATGTTATGGTGAAGATTAAAGATGGCGGCGTGAGAGGTGAGACAGAGGCTTCCTCCTAAAACTGCAAATAATATGAAAATATAATTAATACTACGAATCCTGAAAGAGCAACAGGAAAGAGGACTGCGCCAAACTGCATACACCTGGAGAAAAGAATAAACCTCACAGAATAGGGTAACGTACCAAAGCCGTGGCCCAGCAGGACCCAAGCCCATCCCCCACCCCAGCTCACCAGTGGGAGGAAGAGAAACAGAGCGGGGAGGGAGCAGAGGCCTGGGACTGCTGAATACCTAACTCTGGAGATCTGATCTGGGAGCACAAACCCACATTTCATGGTGTTTTCATGGTACTCTTATGATTAGGGGGTTGGAAAGCTAAGACAGGCAGAATACCTGGAGAGACTGAGATTCCAGCTGCTGTGGAAAGCAGGAATCCATATCTGGCTGCTCTGGGACAAAAGAAAGGTGGGAAGTCTGAGAGACTTCCTAACAGCAAGAGGGCTGCTAAAGGGGCAAGGATTGCACGGAGCTTACTTCTCACAAGAAAGGACAGGTAGATAAAGTTGTCTGGGTGCACTCTACCCAGCAGGTTGGGATCATTCACAATCTTCAGGAGCTCCAGCTCCCTGGCTGGCTACAGAGCTCCAAGGACCCCCTCTGTGATATGCAGCCTACTGAGCTTTTCTCCTGGCCAGCTCCACCTGGCTCGCATACCGCCAAACCCTATCCTGGTGTTAGGCCAGCCAAAGGGAAGCCCTGTCTACAGCAACTACAAACGCAAAGCACAGAGTCTTATACCTGTGTGCTTGGCCCACTGGTTCTGGCAGTGGGGACAGGCATAGCAGCTGGAGAGCAGGAAACAGCTCTTTCCTCCCCCCAGGCACCAATAACACTCGCCTGCGACTCCTGACATTGCTTCATGGGCTGAGCAGCTCCAGAGAGTAGAGCTTCTGGGCACTAAAGGGCACCATTTACAAATAGGAAACACCAAAGGAACCTGGTTCAATGTAAAATTATGAATACAACCCCTAAGAAAAATTCAAATGAAACTGACGTCATGAATCTGCACGAAAGGGATTTCAAAATAAAAATCATTAACATGCTCATGGAGGTACAGAAAAATATTCAAGAACTCAGGGATGAATTACTGTCTGAGATCCAATCATTATGGAACACAGTATCAGAAATGAAACATACAATGGAAAGCTTTAAAAGCAGATTAGATACGGTGGGGGAGACAATAAATGAAATAGAAATTAGAGAAGAGGAATACAAAGAAGCTGAGGACCAGAGAGAAAAAAGTATCTCTAAGAATGAAAGAATATTGAGAGAACTGTGTGACCAATCCAAACAGAACAATATTTGCATTATAGGGGGACCAGAAGAAGAAGAGAGAGAAAAAGGGATAGAAAGTGTCTTTGAGAACATAATTGCTGAAAACTTCCCCAAATTGGGGAAGGAGATAGTCTCTCAGGCCATGGAGGTGCACAGTTCTCCCAACATAAGGGACCCAAGGAAGACAACACCAAGACATATAGTAATTAAAATGGCAAAGATCAAGGATAAGGACAGACTATTAAAAGCAGCCAGAGAGAGAAATAAGATCACATACAAAAGAAAGCCCATCAGGCTATCATACTTCTCAGCAGAAACCTTAAAGGCCAGAAAGGAGTGGCATGATGTATTTAATCCAATGAAGCAGAAGGGCCTTTAAAGAAAAAAGAATACTTTATCTGGCAAGGTTGTCATTTAAATTTGAAGGAGGGATTAAACAATTCCCAGATAAGCAAAAGCTGAGAGAATTTACTTCCACAAGCCATCTCTACAGTATATTTTGGAGGGACTGCTAAAGATGGAAGTGTTCTTAAGGTTTAATAGCTGTCAGCAGAGGTAATAAAACCACAGTAAAGGAGGTAGAACAGTTAACTACTAAGCAAATGTAAAATTAAATGAACTATACTGAAAGTCAATCAAGGGATAGAACAAAGAGTACAGAATATGATACCTAATATATAAAGAATGGAGAAGGAAGAAAAAGGAGGGGAAAAAAAAGAACCTTTAGGCTGTGTTTGTAATAGCATATTAAGTGAGTTAAGTTAGACTCTTAGTAAGGAAGTTAACCTTGAACCTTTGGTAACCACGAATCTAAAGCCTGCAGTGGCAATAGTACCTACTTATCGATAATCAACCTAAATGCAAAGGGTCTGAATGCACCAATCAAAAGACATAGAGTTGCTGAATGGATAAAAAAAGAAGACCCATCTATCTGCTTCCTACAAGAGACTCACTTTAAACTCAAAGACATACACAGACTAAAAGTGAAGGGTGGAAAAAGATATTTAATGCAACTAATAGGAAGAAAAAAGCAGGAGTTGCAGTACTTGTATCAGACAAAATAGACTTCAAACAAAGAAAGTCACAAGAGACAAAGAAGGACATTATGTAATGATAAAAGGGTCAATCCAACAAGAAGATATAACCATTATAAATATCTATGCACCCAACACAGGAGCACCTAAACATGTGAAACAAATACTAACAGAATTAACTGGGAAAAAAAGAATCCAATGCATTCATTCTAGGAGACTTCAACACTCCACTCACTCCTAAGGACAGATCAACCAGACAGAAAATAAGTAAGGAGACAGAAGCACTGAACAACACATTAGAACAGATGGACCTAAAAGACATCTACAGACCTCTACACCCAAAAGCATCAGAATACACATTCTTATCAAGTGGACATGGAACATTTTCAAGAATAGATCATAACCTAGGCCACAAAAAGATCCTCAGTAAATTGAAAAAGATTGAAATTGTACCAACTAGTTTCACAGACCACAAAGGTATGAAACTAGAAATTAATTATGATAAGAAAATGAAAAATTCCACAAACACATGGAGGCTTCACAACATGCTCCTAAATAACCAACGGGTCAATGACGAAATAAAAACAGATCAAGCAATATATGGAGACAAATGATAACAATAATTCAACACCACAAAATCTATGGGATGCAGCGAAGGCTGTGCTAAGAGGAAAGTATATTGCAATACAGGCCCACCTCAGGAAAGAAAAACAATCCCATATGAACAGTCTAAACTCACAATTAACGAAACTAGAAAAAGAAGAACAAATGAGGCCCAAAGTCAGTAGAAGGAGGGACATAATAAATATTAGAGCATAAATAAATAAAATCAAGAAGAATAAAACAATAGAAAATACCAATGAAAGCAGGAGATGGTTCTTCGAGAAAATAAACAACATAGATAAACACCTAGCCAGACTTATCAAGAAAAAAAGAGAGTCTACACACATAAACAGAATCGGAAATGAGAAAGGAAAAATCTCTGTTGACACCACAGAAATACAAATAATTATGAGAGAATACTATGAAAAATTATATGCTAACAAACTGGATAACCTAGAAGAAATTTTCTAGAAAAATACAACCTTCCAAGGCTGACCCAGAAAGAAGCAGAAAATCTAAACAGACCAATTACCAGCAACGAAATTGAATTGGTAATCAAAAACTACCTCAGAACAAAACCCCTGGACCAGATGGCTTTACCACTGAGTTTTATCAAACAATTAGTGACGACCTAATACTCATCCTCCTTAAAGTTTTTCAAAGAGGAGAAGAAGAGGGAATACTTCCAAACTCATTCTATGAGACCAGCATCACTCTAATACCCAAATCAGGCAAAGACACTACAGAAAAAGAATATTACAGACCAATATCCCTGATGAACATAGAAGCAAAAATACTCAACAAAATTTTAGCAAACCGAATTCAAAAATACATCAAAAAAAAATCATCCATCATGATCAAGTAGGATTTATTCCAGGGATGCAAGGATGGTACAACATTCGAAAATCCATCAACATCACACATGACATCAACAGAAAGAAGGACAAAAACCACATGATCATCTCCATAGATGCTGAAAAAGCATTTGACAAAATTCAACATCCATTCATGATAAAAACTCTCAACAAAATGGGTATAGAGGGCAAGTACCTCAACATAATAAAGGCTATATATGACAAACCCAAAGCCAACATTATACTTAACAGTGAGAAGTTGAAAGCTTTTCCTTTAAGATTGGGAACAAGACCAGGATGCCCACTCTCCCCAGTTCTATTCAACATAGTACTGGAGGTCCTAGCCATGGCAATCAGACAACACAAAGAAATAAAAGGCATCCAGATTGGCAAGGAAGAAGTTAAACTGTCCCTGTTTGCAGGTGACATGGTATTGTACATAAAAAACCCTAAAGAATCCACTCCAAAACTACTAGATCTAATATCTAAATTCAGCAAAGTTGTAGGATACAAAATTAATATGCAGAAATCTGTGGCATTCCTATGCACTAACAATGAACTAGCCGAGAGAGAAATTACAAAACAATTCCATTCACAGTTGCATCAAAAAGCATCAAATACATAGGAATAAACCTAAGCAAGGAAGGTAAAGACCTATACTCTGAAAACTACAAGACACTCATGAGAGAAATTTTAAAAGATACCAATAAATGGAAACACATCCTGTGCTCATGGATAGGAAGAATCAATATTGTCAAAATGGCCATCCTGCCTAAAGCAATCTACAGATTCAATGCAATTCCTATCAAAATACCAACAGCATTCTTCAATGAACTAGAGCAAATCTTTCTAAAATTCATGTGGAACCACAAAAGACCCCAAATAGCCAAACCAATGCTGAGAAGGAAGAATAAAGCTGGGGGGATTACACTCCCCAACTTCAAGCTCTACTACAAAGCCACAGTAATCAAGACATTTTGGTACTGGCACAAGAACAGATCCATAGACCAATGGAACAGACTAGAGAGCCCTGATATGAACCCAAGCATATATGGTCAATTAATATATGATAAAGGAGCCATAGACATACAATGGGGAAAAGAGCCTCTTCAACAGCTGGTGTTGGCAAAACTGGACAGCTATATGCAAGAGAATGAAACTGGATTATTGTTTATAATACATACACAAAAGTAAACTCGAAATGGATCAAAGACCTGAATGTAACTCATGAAACCATAAAACTCTTAGAAGACAACATAGGCAAAAATTTCCTGAATATAAGCATGAGCAACTTCTTCCTGAATGCATCTCCTCGAGCAAGGGAAAAAAAGCAAAAATGAACACATGGGACTACATCAAACTAAAAAGCTTCTGTATGGCAAAGGACACCATTAACAGAACAAAAAGGCATCCTACAGTATGGGAGAATATATTTGTAAATGACATATCCGACAAGGGGTTAACATCCAAAATATATAAAGAACTCACACACCTCAACACCAAAAAAGCAAATAAGCTGATTAAAAAATGGGCAGAGGATATCAAGAGACAATTCTCCAAAGAAGAAATTCAGATGGCCAACAGACACATGAAAAGATGCTCCATATCCCTAATCATCAGGGAAATGCCAATTAAAACCACAATGAGATGTCACTTCACACCAGTAAGGATGGCCACCATCCAAAGGACTAAGAACAACAAATGCTGGCGTGGGTGCGCAGAAAGGGGAACCCTCCTACACTGCTGGTGGGAATGTAAGCTAGTTAAACCATTGTGGAAAGCAATATGGAGGTTCCTCAAAAAACTAAAAATAGAAATACCATTTGACCTGGGAATCCCACTCCTTGAATTTACCCAAAGAACACAACTTCTCAGATTCAAAAAGACATATGCACCCCTATGTTTATTGCAGCACTTTTTACAACAGCCAAGATATGGAAGCAACCTAAGTGTGTTTCAGTAGATGAATGGATAAAGAAGAGGTGGTACATATACACAATGGAATATTATTCAGCCATAAGAAGAAAACAAATCCTACCATTTGCAACAACATGGATGGAGCTGGAGGATAGTATGCTCAGTGAAATAAGCCAGACAGAGAAAGACAAGTGCCAAATGATTTCCCTCATTTGTGGAGTAGAACAATGCAGCAAACTGAAGGAACAAAATAGCAGCAGACTCACAGGCTCCAAGAGGGGGACTGGTGGTTACCAAAGGGGAGGGATGTGGGAAGGCGAGTGGGGAGGGAGGGAGAAGGGGAGTGAGAGGTATTATATTTAGGACACATGGTGTAGGGGATCACGGGGAAAACAGTGTAGCACAGAGAAGGCAAACAGTGAATCTCCAGCATCTTACTACACTGATGGACAGTGACTGCATTGGAGTATGGGTTTAGACTTGATAATATGGGTAAAAGTAGTCACCACATTGTTTTCTCATGTGAAACCTTCATAAGAGTGTATATCAATAATACCTTCATAAAAAAATTTTTTTAAATAGTACCTATCCATAAGATTTTGCAACAGTCAAATGTGTTATGCAAAGGACTTAAAACAGTACTTGGCATATAGTAAGAATAGTATTACATACTGTTACTATTCTACCTTTATTATTACACTCCTGGGTATGTTGCAGAAGACCTCTCTTTCTAGACTTCTCTCAGATGGCCTGACAATACCATCCCTAGTCAAGATGGCTAAAGGCAAAATAATTTTAAAATAACTTCAGATTGCTTTCCTATAAAGTTCAGAGCCTATGATAAATTTTAAATGGTCATGAACTCACTGCAGCTATTCCATTAGGAGGTGGGGCCTATTTTCAACCCTCTCCCCTCTGGGTTGGCCCTATGACTTTCTCTGACCAATAAACAGACTGTGCAGCTTTGGCTCTTGTCCTCTTGCTGGACGGCTCTGTCATGTGCAGTATCCTGACTAGCCAACTGGGGGATTAGACCACATGACAGAGGTGAGTTATCCCAGCTGGGGTCCCTTGCTCAACCACCTCCCAGGCACCAGCTGAGTATGATGGCACGAGTGATACCAGGTGAGACCAGCGAAGCCCAGCCCAAACTGCTGGCCCTCAGAGTCATGAACATATAAGATGGGTGTTGTTTTAAGCCTCTAAATTTGGGGTAAGTTGTTATTATGCAGGTGATAACTGATATAGAGCCCTGAACAATGAGGGTTTTTTTATCCACAGCATTTCAAACACACACACATGAAAGCAGGCCACCTGTCACTTGCCAGCAGGTTTATCAACCACCCTGTGGTGTTTCCAAGCTCTCATCCCACCCACCTAGGACCAGTGAAGCCACCACAACCACCACATAAACTTGGGAAAAGCTAAGACCAATTAGTGATCAAATCCCAGGAGACAAAAGCAAGCTTTCTGTGCAAATGTAGGCACCAAATTAGGTGTTTGCAGAGTTGGGTGGGGGTGGGGAGGAGAATGCAGGATTTTAGTTCTTTCAGCCTGTGATAGAATATAGGGCCAGAAATGACAAGATTTGACTTCCTTGGAAGTAGCTTTATACCCTGGGTGTTGGATATTATACAAGGGAGACGCCTTCAAGGCATGAGCAAACCAATTCAAGGTCAGTAGTGCCAGGTGAAAATCAGGGTGGGCCAGTCAGAACCAACAATGTAATTCCCACAGATATGTGGCTCCAAGAATGCAGGAAGCCCCGAATGCCTTTTTTCTGCTGGTCACAGCAAGAGAATGATTACACTCTAAGCTTTGATTCTGCTGTCGCCTAAGCAGAACCCTATCTCATCAACAATACAGGGAGAAAAAAATACCAAGTTCCCCAGATGAATGCTCTTTCATCTGTAACATGGGGGAAGAATTCATAATCAACCCCATAGGAAAATCACTCTGAAACGTAATGAGAGACTTTGGATGCTTAAGCCCCTATTATAACCAAAGCCATCACATCCAAATGAAGCAATCTTACTCATTACACTGATAAGTGGGGTCAGCTATAATGTTAAAGTTCTTAGATGAAGACCCATAACATTTGTCTGTGCATGTATCTGTTTGTTCACCTTGTATTTGTTGAGCATCTGCTTTGTACTATCTCTTTCTGTGTGTATGTAGGCTTGGGGAGAAAGTTGGAGGGGCACAGAAGTGGGGATGGCAAAAGCTATGTCAAAGTAGCTGAGATACTTCACCTTCCAAGAGCTCACAGGTCTGGTCATCTTAAAAAACAAAATTTCCTGCTTAAAGCAACCCAGAGTAACCCAGCTGAGCCCTACCAAAATGGCTACATCAATTGGCTATTCAGGTTATAAAGCATGAGGGTTCAGAAAACTCATGATTTCCTGGAATTATAGAGCTAACTAGATGTATGTGGCCCACAGATGAAGATGCAAAAATGAAGTAGTTTACCCATGGACCTGCAGCTAGTTTCAGTGCCGAGCAATCTAGGTTTGCTGGACTCCACACCCGCAGGAGCCCTGCAGAAGTCCCTAGTTGTTTATTCCAGGTGCTTACCATGTGGGGGCATACACCCTCACAATTCCAACCCAGTTGTCAGCGCTCAGAAATTGCCTATCCAATATGGTGAGAAGCTCTGCGCTTGCCACATGGGAGCAACTCAAGGATACAGTCTTGCAGAACAGAGGGTCCTCTAACCATGCCCGCTTAACAGAGTGCCCAGCAGCCATTAAAATAGGCTTACGAGAGCAAAGGAACAGGAAAATACTCACATTAAATATAAATTCAAAACTTATGTAGCAACTATGTGAACAAACTACACACAAGTGGAAAAACAAGAACAAAACACCCTAACATGTTCATGATTATATAGAGCTGGCATCTTTAAAAACTGGGTGGTTTTTATTCTTCATTCTTTCTGCTGTTCTCTATAGGCCAAATATTCTTAAACAATCTTGAACTACTTATATATTTGGATGTTTTTACTACCTTGATGGAGAAGAGACAAATGTCAACGGTAGGTGGTGGCAGAC
>JAQQAC010022971.1:0-11305 GCA_029783875.1 Phataginus tricuspis
GGGGGTACTGTACAGCTCAGAGAAGACAAGTAGCGATTCTCATCTCACTACGCTGATGGACAGTGACTGTGGTGGGGTTGGTGGGGGGGACCTGGTGATGGGGGGAGTTCAATCATCACGGTATTGCCCATGTAATTGTAGGTTAATGATACTAAAATAAAATAAATTATTAAAAAAAAAAAAAAGAAAGAAATTGAATACAAAAGTGACACAAGGGTTTGAGGAGTAAAACAAAGAAGAGGTTACTGAACAATCTTATTCCAGGACACTGATACCACTCTTAAAGGAATTTGCCTTTGGAACCAGTGCTGCCACATTGCAGGATGCTAGGAGTCCATACTCCCATCCAAACTGTAAGCATCTAGGAGCCGATTGTTACCCACAACTGCAGATGCTACCATTGGACCCAGAGCACGCAAATACCACACTGCCAACATTCTTCTGGAATGACTGCTGGAACTGCATTGTTGGGTCATGAACCATAGAGTTACACTCATTTACCACTATTGCTGCTACTGCTGGAGACATTATCAGATGAAGAAAAAAGTCCTTTTCTTCTTTCCTTCCACCTTCCAGTCTTTCACCAGAACTACCTGTAGGTAAGCCTATAGAACAATATCCCTTGTGAATATTGATGTAAAAGTCCTCAACAAAATAGTAGCAGACCAAATTCAGCAGCATATTGCAATGATTATACATCATGACCAAGTTCCATTTATTCCTGGAAGCAAAGGATGGTACAAAAATCCAGTGTACTAGAAAACATTAATGGAAAGAAGAAGGAAGACCATATGATCATCTCAATTGATGCAGAAAAAGCATTTTACAAAATTCAAAAGCCTTTTCATGATTAAAAACAGACATCAAATTAGGAATACAAGGAAATTATCTCGACATAATAAAAGCCATGTTAGTTTTCTAGGGCTGTCATAACAAAGAGCCACAGATCAGGTGACTTCAACAACAGAATTATTATTGTGAGAATTATTTTCTCACAATTCTGGAGGCCACAAGTCTGTCGTTAAGATATCTGCAAGGTTGGCTTCATTCTGTCCTCTCTCTTTGTCTTGTATATGGCTGTCTTCTCCCTGTGACTTCACATGGTCTTCTCTCTGTGCATGTCTGTGTTCCAATCTCTTCTTCTTATGAGGATTGGGTTTGGGCCCACTCAGATGAGCTTATTTTAACATAATTACCTCTTTAAAGACCTTATCTACCATATCTCCAAAAACACACATTCTGAGTTACTGGGGCTTAGAACTTCAACATATGAATTTTGGAGGGACACATTTGAGCCTATAACATTCTTCCCAACTGCCACCCCTAATCCATGTCCTTCTCACATGCAAAATACACTCACCTCCATCCCAACAGCCCCTTCCAACCTCACCTCAAGTCCAAAATCTCATCTAAATCAGGTATGAGGGCAACTCAAGGTATGATTTCCTGAGGGAAAATTCATTTCCAGTTGTGAAACTATGACACCAACAAGTTATATGCTTCTAAAATATAGTGATGGAACAAAGGATGGAAAATATTCCCATTCCAAAAGGGAGAAAGAGAAAAGAAGAAAGGGGTCACATTTTGCTTGCTCGTTTGTTTTTAGATTCCACATATAAGTGAAATCATATGGTATTTGTCTTTCTCTGTATGACTTACTTCACTTAGCATAATACCCTCAAGGTCCATCCATGTTGGTGCTATGATTTTAGTTATATGTGGAATCTAGAAAAATAAAACAAACAAACAAGTCAAAACAAAACAAAAACCCAAGCTCTTAGATACAGAGAACAAATGGGTGGTTGCTGGGGCAGGGGAGGAGTGTACAAAATGGGTGAAAGTGGCCAAAAGATACAAATTTCCAGTTATAAAATAAATAATGGGGATGTAATGTACATCATGGTGAGGATAATTTACAATACTGTATTGCACATCTGAAAGGTGCTAAGAAAGTAAATCTTAAAAGTTCTCATCATAAGAAAAAAAATTGTAACTATGTATGGTAAGTATACTTACTGTGGTGACCATTTTGCAATGCACACAAATATCAAATCATGTTATACTACTGAAACTACTATTATATGTCAGTTATACTTCAATGAATGAAAGAAAAGAAAAGAAAGAAAGTGGTCACAGGACCCAAGCAAATCCAAAACCTAACAGGGAAGACTTTTGGATTCATGCTTTGTCCTCTGTATCCAACTAGGTGGCTCTGCCTTCTGGGGCAGCAGCGGGATGGGTACCAGAGAGGGGAGGGTTGGACAGAGCTCTCTCTGCAAGAGAAAGGGCAGGTGGACATACCACCCCCCAGTCCTCCCTGAGCCCAACAGTATCTTGGGAACCCCAGATACTTCATACCTCTTGCTGGTGGCTCATCCCCCAGGCACTATCTGTGCACCACCTATGTGCCAGCACAATCATCACAGCAGTGTTCAGACTTTGCTGCCTGGCAGGCAGAGGGAGCTCTCCCAGTTGTCTTGGCCTTGTCTCAGCCCAACTGAGGAAGTGCCTGCAGGAGCCAGCTCTGACAGCTCCTTCTTCCTGGTAGGTGGCCAAGCCTACTGCTGCATGCCTCACTGCTGCCTGGGATCACCCACACAACTCACTGGGCCCTGCCCTGCCCTAGTGCCCTGAAAACACCCTACCCTCACTGCAAGACATCCCCACCATTGCTGCAGGGCAGGCAGAAGGCAGACCCACCCACAATGAGCCCAGCAGAAGCCACTGGTCTAGATCACAAAGAACTGGTTGAGTCAAACTACCAGCTGCAGTGAACTGAGACCACAGTCAGCAGACAGAAAGGCAGCCCCACCGATTGCCCACCAAGAGCAATTGGGGCTCCACCACAAAGAAGAACTAGGCACTGAATAGTAAAGAGTCTTCAACTTCTGGACACCACAGGACACCTTCTTCATTAAGTCATTACTTTATGGACTAGGAAGCATAGCAGACCCATCTAATAAAAAGGAAGAAACACAGAAACCCTGAAAAAACAAAGAGGAATTTTTTCCAAACAAAACTACAGGATAAGACACCAGAAAGAGGGCTAAATGAAACAGAGATTACCAATCTTCTTGATAAAGGTTTCAAAATAAAAGTTATAAATATGCTCACTGATCTGTAGAAAAGTATTGAAGATCTCAGGGAAGACTTCAACAAAGAGACACAAGAGTTGAAAAAGAGGCACTCATATTTGAAGAATAAAGTAACTGAAATGAAATATTCAACAGAGGGAATGAATAATAGATTGCTGCAAGTAGAGAGGACAATCAATGAGATGGAAATTAGAGCATAGGAACACAATGAAGCTGAAGAACAATGAAGCTCTAGGGATGAAAGAATGATAAAAGAGCTGTGTGACCAAATGAAACAATATCCACATAACAGGAGTACCAGAAGGAGAACAGAGAGACAAAGGGATAGAAAGTCTCTTTGTTTGAGGAAATAATTGTTGAAAACTTCCCCAACCTGGGGAAGTAAATAGACACTCAGATCATGGAAGTGTAGAGAGCCCCTGTCAAAAGGAACCCCAGGAAGACAACACCAAGACATATAATAATTAAAATGACTAAGATTAAGGATAAGGAGAGCGTATTGAAAGCAGCCAGAGAGAGACAAAAGATTACTTATAAGGGAAACCCCATCAGGCTATCAGCAGACTTCTCAGCAGAAACTTTACAGGCCAAAGGGAGTGGCATGAAATATTTAATGTATTGAAACCAAAGGAACTTCAACCAATATACCTTTACCCAGCAAGATTGCCATTCAGATTTGAAGCAGAGTTTAAACAATTCCCAGATAAATGAAGTCTCAGGTAATTTATAACCACTAAGCTAACATTACAGAATATGTTAAAGGGACCGCTATAGATGAAAATGTTCCTAAGGCTAAATAGTTTTCATTAGTGAAAATGAACCCACAGTAAAGGTAGTAGACCAATTAATTATCAAGCAAGTATGAAATTAAAACAAAACAAAAGGAATAAAACCAACTATATACAAAATCTGTCAAGGGATACACAAAAAGTGCAGATTATGACATCTAATACATAAAGTGTGGAGGAGGAAAAAGAATAAAAAAGTAGTTTTAGATTGTATTTGAAATAGAGCAATCATCAACTTAATATAGACTGTTTTATAGTCAGGAAGCTACCCTTGAATCTTATGGTAACCACAAATCTAAAGCCTATAATAGATATACAAAAAATTTAAAAAGAGGAATCTAATAACAACACAAAGAAAATGATCAAACAACTAGAGTGTAAGAGAGGAATAAAGCAACAGAGAAGGACTATAAAAACAATCAGAAAACAATTAATAAAAATGGCAATAAGTACATATTTATCAATAATTAATTTAAATGTAAATGGACTGAATGCACCAATCAAAAGATATAGAGTGGCTGAATAACAGGAAGAAAAAAATCAGGAGTAGCAGTACTTATATCAGACAAAGTTGATTTCAAAACAAAGAAAATAATAAGAGACAAAGAAGGATATTACATAATAATAAGGGGATCAGTCCAACAAGAGGAAATAACCATTATAAATATCTATGCACCCAAAACAGGGGTATCTAAATATGCAAAACAAATACTAACAGAATTAAAGGGGAAAATTGATTGCAACACCTTAATTTCAGGAGATTTTAACACACCACTCACATCAATAGACAATCAAGCAGACAGAAAATTAATAAGGAAACAAAGGCACTGAACAATACATTAGATCAGATGGACTTAACAAATATCTACAGAACATTCCACCCAAAAGCAGCAGGATACACATTTTTCTCAAGTGTACATGGAATAGTCTCCAGAATATATCACATACTAGGCCACAAAAAGAGCCTCGATAAATTCAAAGATTGAAATTGTATCAAGCAGCTTCTCAAACTACAGTGGTATGAAACTAGAAATAAATTACACAAGGAAAACAAAAAAGCCTACAGACACATGGAGACTAAACAACATGCTTCTAAATAATAAATTTATCAGTGAACAAATTAAAACATAAATCAAGCAATACATGGAGACAAATGAAAACAAAAATTCAACAGTCGAAAACCTGTGGGATTCTGCAGAAGTGGTACTAAGAGGGAAGTACACAGTGATACAAGCCTACCTCAAGAAATAAGAACAATCCCAAATAAACAGTCTAAATTCACAATTAAAGAAACTAGAAATATAAGAACAAATGAAACCCAAATTTAGTAGAAGGAGGAACATAATAAAGATCATACCAGAATAGAGAAGAATAAAACTATAGAAAACAATCAATGAAACACAGAGTTGAGAGCATAAACAAAATAGATAAACCCCTAGCCAGGCTTATCAAGAAAAAAAGAGAGTACACAAATAAACAAAATCAGAAACAAAGAAGTAATAGTCATAAAAGATACCACAGAAATACAAAGAATTATTAGAGGATACTATGAAAAATTATATTCCAATAAACTAGACAACCTAGAAGAAATGGACAAATTCCTAGAAAACTTTCCAAAATTGGTCCAGGAAGAAACAGAAAATCTGAACAGACCAATTACCAGTAATGAAATTGAATTGGTAATCAAAAACTCCCACCAAACAAAATTCCAGTACCAGATGGCTTCACAGCTGAATTCTACCAAACATTTAACTAAAAGCTAATACCCATCCTACTTAAAGTATTCCAAAAAGTAGAAGAGGAGGGTGTACTTCCATACTCATTCTATGAGGCCAGCATCACTCCATCACTCTAATACCAAAACCAGGCAAAGGCACCACAAAAAAGAGAATTATGACCAATATCCCTGATGAACCTAGATGCAAAAATCCTCAACAAAATATTAGCAAGCCAAATTAAAAAACACATCAAAAGGATCATCCATCAAGACCAAGTGAGATTTATTCCAAGGATGCAGTATAATATTTGTAAATCAATCAATATCATACACCACATTAACAAAAAGGATAAAAACTACATGGTCATTTCAATAGAAGCTGAAAAAGTACTTGGCAAAATTCAACATCCATTCATGATAAAAACTCTCAACAAAATGGAATATGTACCTCAACGTAATAAAAGCCATGTATGACAAGCCCACCGCTAACATCAGACTTAATGGTGAAAAGCTAAAAGCTTTTCCTCTAAGATCATGAACAAAACAAGGGTATCCACTCCACCACTTTTATTCAACATAGTACTGGAGGTCCTGGCCACAACAATCAGACAAGATGAGGAGCTAAAAGGCACCCAAATTGGTAAGTAAGAAGTTAAACTGTCATCATTTGCAGATTACATGATATTATACATAGAAAACCCTAAAGACTCCACCAAAAATTATTAAAACTAATAATTGGATTTAGCAAAATTGCAGGATACAAAACTAATACACAGAATTCTGTTACATTCCTATATACTAACAATGAACTAGCAGAAAGAGAAATCAGGAAAACAATTCCACTTACAATTGCATCAAAATATATGCACCCCTATGTTTATAGCAGCACTTTTTACAATAGCCAAGATATGGAAGCAACCTAAGTGTCCATCAGTAGATGAATGGATAAAGAAGATGTGGTACATATACACAATGGAATACTATTCAGCCATAAGAAAGAAACAACCGGGAATATGGCGACGTGAACGGACCAGCAGAAAAATTCCTCCCAACATTATATTTATTCATGAAAATACAGCAAATACAACTATCCCTAAAAGAGAGACCAGAATACACAGGAAAGTGCACAGTGTACAGCTACACCTGTGAGAACTTGGCAGCCGGTGAGGCGGACGGGATATGGAGTGGCGACCGGGTGGGACCGAGCGCTCCCCCCACCCCCCAGAGCTCCAGCGGCCAGACACTCTGGACAGAGGACTCGGCACCCGGCGAGGCGGGACGGAAACGCGATCCAGTGAGACCAGAGCACCCCTCCACCCCAGCACTCCGGCGGGAGTCCTGGCAAGGCGGGTAAGGTACGGAGCCGCGACCCGGCGGACCGAGCGATCTTCTCCCCCAGCGCTCCAGCGGGAGGAGAGGATTCAGAGCCGGGAGGGAGTGGAAGTCTGCGCCGGGAGCGCCGACACACAGCCTGTGGTGTAGCGGAGATAGGAGAGACAGAGGGCACAGGGTCCCAGCCCGGGAACGTGCAAGTTGCCCGCGGCAGGCTCCAGGAAGGAAAAAGAAAGGAGAAAAAAGGGAAGAAAAGCACGCGCTCTACCTCAGCAGTCTTAAAGAGACAGGAGCTCAGTAGAGGGGCCGGATAGCACCGCAAACTGAGCCCAGCACGCTGGGAGTCCTGGGGAGCTTTGGACCCCTTGGCTGGCGACTGGGAAAGGGTGCCTGCCATTGAGACCCCCACGGAGATCAACAGCTTCCCATTGTTCCCAACCCAGCCAGAACTATAGAGTGGCACTGGAATAGTGGAGCAACAGCACCACCTACAGCACTCGCACGGAACCCACTGTTAGTGGGTTTTATGTTTGTTTGTTATTGTTTTTTTCTCCCCTTTCTTTTCCTTTTTTTCTTTCCCTATCTTTCAACAGCCTCCCATTCATTCTCACCCTGGCCACAGCTTTAAAGGGCCGTGTGGAGCGACGTGGCCACGGCTCTGGAAGAGTGGAGTAATAGCACCACCTACAGCATTCACACAGAAACCACCCCCTTTGGGCGTTTTGGTGTTTTGTTTGTTTGTTTGTTTTTTTGTTGTTGTTGCTGTTTTCTTTTACGTGTTGCTGCTTTTTCTTTTTCTTTCTTTTCTTTTCCTCTCTCCCTCTCTCTCCTTTTACTTTTTTATTATTAGTAGAAATTTCTTTTTTTTTCCTTTCTCTCCTTTCTTATCTCTCTTTGCTACCAACAACCAATTCTATAGTCATGAGAAGACAGAAGAATATGATACAGACAAAGCTTCAGACAAACACCACCCCAGAAAAAGAAGCTGAAGAAATGGACATGCACAGTCTTCCAGAAAAGAATTCAGAATAAAAGTCATAGCCATGCTGACGGATCTACAGAAAAATGTGCAAGAGCTAAGGGAGGAAGTGAGGGAAGTGAGGAAAGACAATGCAGAAATGAGACAAGCCATCAACGGGCTCAACAGCAGATTGAACCAGGTTCAAGACACGATCAAGGAATTACAAGACAGGGACCAGGAATACAAAGAAGCTGAGGCAGAGAGAGATAAAAGGATCTCTAAGAATGAAAGAATATTAAGAGAACTGTGTGACGAATCGAAACGGAGCAATATTCGCATTATAGGAGTACCAGAGGAAGAAGAGAGAGAAAAAGGGATAGAAAGTGTCTTTGAAGAAATAATTGCTGAAAACTTCCCCATGCTGGGGAAGAAAACAGTCTCACAGTCCATGGAAGCCCACAGATCTCCCAACACAAGGGACCCAAAGAAGACAACACCAAGACACATAATAATCAAGATGGCAAAGATCAAAGACAAGGACAAGATCAAAATCAAGAGTATTAAAGGCAGCTAGAGAGAGAAAAAAGATCACCTACAAAGGAAAACCCATCAGACTGTCATCAGACTTCTCAACAGAAACCTTACAGGCCAGAAGAGAATGGCATGATATATTTAACGTAATGAAACAGAAGGGCCTCGAACCAAGAATATTGTATCCAGCACGATTATCATTTAAATATGATGGAGGGATTAAACAATTTCAAGACAAAAGAAAGTTGAGAGAGTTTGCCTGCCATAAACCACCACTACAGGATATCTTAAACGGACTGCTCTAGAGGGAAACACCCCTAAGGCTAAAAAGATGTCACCAGAGAAAATAAAAGCATGGCAAAGAAAGCAGACCATCCAAACACCAACTAAAGGCAAAGAGTAAAACACCTAATATATAAAGAAAGGAGGAGGAAGAATAGGAAGGGAGAGATAAAGAAACATCAGACGGCGTTCACAATAACTTAACAAGAAAGTTAAGTTAGATTCTCAGATAGTAAAGAAGAAACCCTTGAACCTTTGGTAACCACGAATCTAAAGCCTGCAATGGCAATAAGTACATATCTATCAATAATCACCCTAAATGTAAATGGAATGAATGCACCAATCAAAAGACACAGAGTAACAGAGTGGATAAAAAAGCAAGACCCATCTATATGCTGCTTACAAGAGACTCGCCTCAAACCCAAAGATATACACAGACTAAAAGTGAAGGGATGGGAAAAAATATTTCAAGCAAACAACAAAGAGAAAAAAGCAGATGTTGCAGTACTTGTATCAGATAAAATAGACTTCAAAACGAAGAAAGTAGCAAGAGATAAAGACATACATTACATAATGATAAAGGGGTCAGTCCAACAAGAAGATATAACCATTATAAATATATATGCACCCAACACAGGAGCATCAGCATATGTGAAACAAATACTAACAGAAGTGAAGGAGGAAATAGACAGCAATGCAATTATTTTAGGAGACTTTAACAAGCCACTCACTCCAAAGGATAGATCAACCAGGCAGAGGATAAGTAAAGACACAGAGGCACTGAACAACACACTAGAACAGATGGACCTAACAGATATCTACAGAACTCTGCACCCAAAAGCAGCAGGATACACATTCTTCTCAAGTGCACATGGAACATTTTCCAGAATAGACCACATACTAGGCCACAAAAAGAACCTAAGTAAATTCAAAAATATTGAAATCTTACCAACCAACTTCTCAGATCACAAGGGTATAAAACTAGAAATAAATTTCAGAAAGAAATCAAAAAGGCTCACAAATACATGGAGACTTAACAACATTCTCCTAATGAATCAATGGGTTAATGATCAAATCAAAACAGAAATCAAAGAATATATGGAGACTAATGACAACAACAACACAAAGCCACAACTTCTGTGGGACGCAGCGAAGGCAGTCTTAAGAGGAAAGTACATTGCAATCCAGGCCCATTTAAAGAAGGAGAGAAAGAACATTCCCAAATGAACAGTCTAAGGACACAATTATTGAAATTGGAAAAAGAAGAACAAATGAGGCCCAAAGTTACCAGAAGGAGAGACATAATAAAGATCAGAGAAGAAATAAATAAAATTGAGAAGAATAAAACAATAGAGAAAATCAAAGAAACCAAAAGCTGGTTCTTTGAAAAAATAAACAAAATATATAAACCCCTAGCCAGACTCATTAAGAGAAAAAGAGAATCTACACACATAAACAGAATCACAAATGAGAAAGGAAAAATAACGACGGACCCCACAGAAATATAAAGAATTATAAGAGAATATTATGAGCATCTATATGCCAACAAGCTGCAAAACCTAGAAGAAATGGACAACTTCTTAGAAAAATACAGCCTTCCAAGACTCACCAAACAGGAAACAGAAAAACTAAACAGACCAATCACCAGCAACGAAATTGAATCGGTAATCAAAAAACTACCCAAGAACAAAAGCCCTGGACCTGATGGATTCACCTCTGAATTCTACCAGACATATAGAGAAGAAATAACACCCATTCTCCTTAAAGTTTTTCAAAAAATAGAAGAGGAGGGAATACTTCCAAACTCTTTCTATGAAGCCAGCATCACTCTAATACCAAAACCGGGCAAAGACCTCACTAAAAAAGAAAATTACAGACCAATATCCCTGATGAACGTAGATGCAAAAATACTCAACAAAATATTAGCAAACCGAATTCAAAAATACATCAAGAGGATCATACACATGATCAAGTGGGATTCATCCCAGGGATGCAAGGATGGTACAACATTCGAAAATCCATCAACATCAGCCATCACATCAATAAAAAGAACAAAAACCACATGATCATCTCCACAGATGCTGAAAAAGCATTTGACAAAATTCAGCATCCATTTTTGATTAAAACTCTCAACAGAATGGGTATAGATGGCAAGTACCTCAACATCATAAAGGCTATATATGACAAACCCACAGCAAACATCATACTTAATAGCGAGAAGCTGAAAGCTTTTCATCTAAGATCGGGAACAAGACAGGGGTGCCCACTCTCTCCACTGTTATTCAACATAGTACTGGAGGTCCTAGCCACAGCAATCAGACAAAACAAAGACATACAAGGCATCCAGATTGGTAAAGAAGAAGTCAAGTTGTCACTATTTGCAGATGATATGATACTGTACATAAAAAACCCTAAAGACTCCACTCCAAAACTACTAGAACTAATATCTGAATTCAGCAAAGTTGCGGGATATAAAATTAACACACAGAAATCTGTTGCTTTCCTATACACTAATGATGAGCTAACAGAAAGAGAAATCAGAAAAACAATTCCATTCACAATTGCACCTAAAAGAATAAAATACCTAGGAATAAACCTA
>JAQQAC010022981.1:990-22381 GCA_029783875.1 Phataginus tricuspis
AATGGGGTTGGTGGGGGGGGACCTGATGAAGGGTTTGCACATGTAATTGTAGATTAATGATATCAAAATAAATTATAAAAAAAAGTCAATACATCTTATGTTACATGATAAGAGAATGAGAGAGGGAATAAAATATTTGACATACATTCACACACCCAAATACAAACATATTCATAGGAAAATGAGGAAATACTCATGAAAATCATCATTTCTGTAACTGATAATGGAGTCTTAACTGATATTTAAAACTACCCTCACTCTCTTTCAGTACCTATTCTGTATTCCCTCTGCCCCCAGCAAGCAATTCAGCTCATTGTGCTTTTTCATCTGGTAGAATGACCCAATTTTTCATTCCTGAAGTGTCTCAGCCATTAGCAGTCTTGCCTGGATTGGGCTGTGGTAGTTTTTTATTGACCTTAATCACAGGAAACAGTAATAATAAAAGAAGCCCTAAGGGATCTCCTGTATCACAGACATACTTTCCTGACCTCCATGGTGGGGACGTACTTTCCTGACCTCCATGGTGGGGTATAGTCCAATTTCCCTATGGTAGTCAGGATCAGTCACACCAGCCAGCAGAGTAACTGTCTTGTTTCCCTGTTGATAGAGACATGAGGAGCTTAATGTGGCTGGGAGACAGTCTTAACTTCCAAGTCAGTGGGATCATTATTGTGTCTCATGGTGGAAGCATTCCTTCTTCTGAGACTGAAACTCTAGGCCAGGGGAGCATCAGGTTTCAGGAACAGGAAGCAAAAATATTGCCAACAGGTCCCTCTGGGCAATAGTGAGCACTGTTACTCCCATTCTCATCCCTTGATTTTTGGGCCCTTTAATTCTGGCTACGAGAGATAACACCACTTAATTGGATGCTAATTCAGAGCATATCTGGAGAACCTTTCCCCAGCTGTGAAGGTATTGACACCTAGTTGGCATTGTAACTCAATCTTCTATCCAGCAAGCATCTTCAGGATGGTCAGAGCATGGTAAGACCAGAGAATTTCATGAGCGTGGGCTCACTGCAGTACTTTTGTTAAGAGGATTCCTGGATCTGAAGCAATGCTGTGTTTAGTGCCTTGGGGGTAGACAGGCATTCTTTAAGTCCACAGATGGCAGATTTGGCAAAAGCATTGTGTGCAGGGTAGACAAATCCATATCCAGACTTACCCCTATCCTACCCTATCTAAAGGTGCAGTCATTACTGATGTTAACCAAGGCACATATTTCACTTCTCAAAATACACAACGTTGATCTAAAAAAAGGCATCCAATAGCACTTTTATCTCCCTGATAAGTCCCCGTAGCCAGTTTAACTGAAATCCGTAAGAGTCTCAACTCCTTTTCAAAATACAGTCCAGCAAATGGACCGGTAAATGGGTACCTATCTTGCACCAGACCTTAATCTCTCTTAAGTCCCCTTGGATAACTCACACTTAACACCAGTTCTGAATGCCTTTCCAATATTTCCAAGGGGGATATGTCTCATCTAGGGTTAGGGTTTGGGGCAAAGGTTTCGAGGGTTTGAAAGTACCAAATGTTTCTTTTGTGAGGGTGCACTCAAGGTACAGACACCACGTCTAATTTTTTTTCTTTTTTTTCCCCTTGTGTAAACATTATACCCCCCAATCCCCTTCTCACACCCTCCCCACCCGCACTCCCACACCCCTCCTCTTTGGTAACCATAGTTCCTTCTTGGCGTCTCTGAGTCTGCTCCTATTTTGCTCCTTCAGTTCCTTGTTATACTCCACAAATGAGGGAAATCATTTGGCACTTGTCTTTCCCTGCTTGGCTTATTTCACTGAGCATAATATCCTCCAGCTCCATCCATGTTGTTGCAAATGGTAGGATTTGTTTCTTTCTTATGGCTGAATAGTATCCCACTGTGTATATGTACCACATCTTCTTTATCCATTCATCTACTGATGGATACTTAGGTTGCTTCCATATCTTGGCTATTGTAAAAAGTGCTGCAATAAACATAGGGGTGCATATGTCTTTTTGAATATGAGAAGTTGTATTCTTTGGGTAAATTCCTAGGAGTGGGATTCCTGGGTCAAATGATATTTCTATTTTGAGTTTTTTGAGGAACCTCCATATTGCTTTCTACAGTGGTTGAACTAGCTTACATTTCCACCAGCAGTGTAAGAGGGTTCCCCTTTCTCCACAACCTCGCCAGCATTTGTTGTTCTTAGTCTTTTCAATGCCAGCCATCCTTACTGGTGTGAGGTGATATCTCATTGTGGTTTTAATTTGCATTTCCCTGATGATTAGTGATGTGGAGCATCTTTTCATGGGTCTATTGGCCATCTGAATTTCTTCTTTGGAGAACTGTCTCTTCATATCCTCTGCCCATTTTTTAATGGGGTTATTTGCTTTTTGGGTGTTGAGGTGTGTAAGTTCTTTATGTATTTTGGATCTTAACCCCTTGTTGGATATGCCATTTACAAATGTATTCTCCCATACTGTAGGATGCCTTTTTGTTCTGTTGATGGTGTCCTTTGCCGTATAGAAACTTTTTAGTTTTATGTAATCCCATGAGTTCATTTTTTCTTTTGTTTCCCTTGTTTGAGATCCATTCAGGAAGAGGTTTCTCATGCTTATACTCAGGAGATTTTTCCCTATGTTGTCTTCTAAGAGTTTTATGGTTTCATGACTTACATTCAGGTCCTTGATCCATTTTGAGTTTAATTTTGTGTGTGGGGTTAAACAATAATCCAGTTTTATTCTGTTGCATGTAGCTGTCCAGTTTTGCCAGCACCAGCTGTTGAAGAAGCTGTCATTACCCCATTGTATGTCATGGCTCCTTCATCATATATTAACTGACCATATACGGTTGGGTTTATTTCAGGGCTCTCTAGTCTGTTCCATTCATCTATGGGTCTGTTCTTGTGCCAGTACCAAATTGTCTTGATTACTGTGGCTTTGTAGTAGAGCTTGATGTTGGGGAGCATAATTCCCCCCACTTTATTCTTCCTTCTCAGGATTGCTTTGGCTATTTGGGGTCTTTTGTGGTACCATGTGACTTTGAGAACTATTTTCTCCAGTTCATTGAACAATGCTGTTGGCATTTTGATAGGGATTGCATTGAATCTGTAGATTGCTTTAGGCAGGATGACCATTTTGACAATATTAATTCTTCCTATCCATGAGCACGGGATGTGTTTCCATTTAGTGGTGTCTTCTTTAATTTCTCTCATGAGTGTCTTGTACTTTTCAGAGTAAGGTCTTTTACTTCCTTGGTTAGGTTGATTCCTAGGTATTTTATTCTTTTGGATGCAATTGCAAATGGAATTGTTTTCCTGATTTCTCTTTCTGCCAGTTCATCATTAGTGTATAGGAAAGCAACAGATTTCTGTGTATTAATTTTGTATCCTGCAACTTTACTGAATTCAGATATTAGATCTAGTAGTTTTGGAGTGGATTCTTTAGGGTTTTTTATACACAATATCATGTCGTCTGCAAATATGGACAGTTTGACTTCTTCCTTACCAATCTAGATTCCTTTTATTTCTTTGTGTTGTCTGATTGCCGTGGCTAAGACCCCCAGAACTATGTTGAATAAAAGTGGGGAGAGCAGGCATCCTTTTCTTGTTCACAATCTTAAAGGAAAAGCTTTCAGCTTCTCACTGTTAAGTATAATATTGGCTGTGGGTTTGTCATATATGGCCTTCACTATGTTGAGGTTCTTGCCCTCTATACCCATTTTGTTGAGAGTTTTTAGCATGAATGGATGTTGAATTTTGTCAAATATTTTTTCAGTATCCATGGAGATAATCATGTGGTTTTTGTCCTTCTTTTTTTTGATGTGGTGGATGATATTGATGAATTTTCGAATGTTGTACCATCCTTGCATCCCTGGGATGAATCCCACTTGATCATGATGGATGATATTTTTGATGTATTTTTGAATTCAGTTTGCTAATATTTTGTTGAGTATTTTTGCATCTATGTTCCTCAGGAATATTGGTCTGTAATTTTCTTTTTTTGTGGTGTTTTTGCCTGCTTTTGGTATTAGAGTGATGTTGGCCTCGTAGAATGAGTTTGGGAGTATTCCCTCCTCTTGTACTTTTTGGAAAACTTTGAGGAGAATGGGTATAGGTCTTCACTAAAGATAAAATTCAGCAGTGAAACCATCTGTTCCAGGCGTTTTGTTCTTAGGTAGTTTTTTGATTACCAATTCAGTTTCCTTGCTGGTAATTGGTCTATTCAGATTTTCTGTTTCTTCCTGGGTCAGCCTTGGAATGTTGTATTTTTCTAAAAAGTTGTTCTTTTCTTCTAGGTTATCCAGTTTGTTAGCATATAATTTTTCATAGTATTCTCTCATAATTCTTTGTATTTCTTTGGTGTCCCTTGTGATTGTTCCTTTCTCATTTCTGATTCTGTTTATGTGTGTAGACTCTCTTTTTTACTTGATAAGTCTGGCTAGGGGTTTATCTATTTTGTTTATATTCTCAAAGAACCAGGTCTTTCTTTCATTGATTCTTTCTATTGTTTTATTCTTCTCGATTTTATTTATTTCCACTCTATTCTTTATTATGTCCCTCCTTCTACTGACTTTGGGTATCATTTTTTCTTCCTTTTCTAGTTTCGTTAATTGTGAGTTTAGACTGTTCATATGGATTGTTCTTCTTTCCTCAGGTAGGCCTGTATTGCAATATACTTCCCCCTTAGCATGGCCTTCGCTGTGTCCCACAGATTTTGAGGTGTTGAATTATTGTTGTCATTTGTCTCCGTATATTGCCTGATCTCAGTTTTTATTTGGTCATTGATCCATTGATTATTTAGGAGAATGTTATTGACCCTCCATGTGTTTGTGGGCTTTTTCATTTTCTCTGTGTAATTTATTTCTAGTTTCATACCTTTGTCATCTGAGAAGCTTGTTGGTACAATTTCAATCATTTTGAATTTACTGAGGCTCTTTTGTGGCCTAGTATATGATCTATTCTTGAAAATGTTCCATGTGCACTTGAGAAGAATGTGTATCCTGTTGCTTTTGTATGAATTGTTCTGTAGATGTCCGTTAGGTCCATCTGTTCTAATACGTTGGTCAGTGCCTCTGTCTCTTTACTTATTTTCTGTCTGGTTGATCTGTCCTTTGGAGTGAGTGGTGTGTTGAAGTCTCCTAAAATGAATGCATTGCATTCTATTTTCCCCTTTAACTCTGTTAGTATTTGTTTCATATATGTAGATGATCCTGTGGTGGGTGCATATTTGTTTATAATAGTTATATCCTTTTGTTGGAATGACCCCTTTATCATTATGTAATGTACTTCTTTGTCTCTTGTTACTTTCTTTGTTTTGAAGTCTAATTTGTCTGATACAAATACTGCAACTCCTGCTTTTTTTTCTCCCTATTAGTTGCATGAAATATCTTTTTCCATCCCTTTACTTTCAGTCTGTGTATGTCTTTGGATTTGAAGTGAGTCTCTTGTAGACAGCATATAGATGGGTCTTTTTTTTATCCATTCAAGGCCTCTATGTCTTTTGATTGGTGCATTCAGACCATTTACATTTAGGGTGATTATTGATAGGTATGTACTTATTGCCATTGCAGGTTTTAGATTCATAGTTACCAAAGGTTCAAGGGTAATTCTCTTACTATCTAACTGTCTGATTTAACTCACTTTATATGCTATTACAAACACAACCTAAAGTTTCTTTTTTTCCCCTATATTCTTCCTCCTTCATTCTTTATATGTTAGGTATCATATTCTGTACTCTTTGTCTACCCTTTGATTGACTTTGGGGGTAGTTGATTTGATTTTGCATCTTCTTAGTAATTAATTGTTCTACTTTGCTGTGGTTTTATTTCCCCTGGTGACATTTATTTAGCCTTGGGAATACTTCCATCTATAGGAGTCCCTCTACAATGCACTGTAGAGGTGGTTTGTGGGAGGTAAATTCTCTCAGCTTTTGCTTATCTGAAAATTGTTTAATCCCCCCTTCAAATTTAAATGATAACCTTGCCAGGTAGAGTATTCTTGGTTCAAGGCCCTTCTGCTATATTGCATTGAATATATCATGCCACTCCCTTCTGGCCTGTAAGGTTTCTGTTGAGAAATCTGGTGATAGCCTGATGGGTTTTCCTTTGTATGTGATCTTATTTCTCTCTCTAGCTGCTTTTAAAAGTCTTTCCTTATCTTTGATCTTTGCTGTTTTAATTATTATATGTCTTGATGTTGTCTTCCTTGGGTCCCTTGTGTTGGGAGATCTGTGCTCCTCCATGCTTGAGAGACTATCTCCTTCCCCAGATTGGTAAAGTTTTCAGCAATTACCTGCTCAATAAGAGTTTCTATCCCTTTTTCTCTCTCTTCTTCTTCTGGTACCCCTATAATGCGGATATTGTTCCGTTTGGATTGGTCACACCGTTCTCTCAATATTCTTTCTTTCTTAGAGATCCTTTTTTCCTTCTGTGCCTCAGCTTTAGTATTCCTCTTCTCTAATTTGTGCTCCATTTAGTCTCTTCTACTACATCTAATCTGCTTTTAAATCCCTCCATTGTATGTTTCATTTCAGATATGGAATTTCTTAATGAGTGAATCTCTGTCTTAAATTCATCTCTGAGTTATTGAATATTTTTCTGCACCTCCATGAGTATGTTTATGATTTTTATTTTAAACTCTCTTTCAGGATGATTGGTGAGTTCAGTTTCATTTGGCTCTTTTTCTGGGGTTTGTGAGATTTTGGTCTGAACCAGGTTCCTTTGACATTTCATAATTCTATGTGGTGTCCTCTAGTGCCCAAAAGCTCTAGTCTCTGGAGCTGCTCAGCCCCTAGAGTGAGGTTGGGGGTCATAGGGGAGTGGCACTGGTGCCTGGGTGGAGGAAAGAGCCATTTCCTGATTCTCACCTGCAGTGCCTGTCTCCAGTATCAGAGCCAGTGGGCTGAGCATACAGGTGTAAGCCTCTGTGCTTGGCATCTCTAGCTGTTGTAGGCAGGGCCTCCCTCTGACTGGCCTGACATCAGTGCAGTGACTGCCAGTTTGCAAGCAGGTGCCAGCAGGCCAGTAGGAAAGCTTCACAGCTGTGTGTCACAGTGGGGGGCCTCGAAGCTGAGTAGGCAGACAGGGGATGGAGCACCTGAAGCTCCTCAAAGTTCCCAACCTGCTGCGCAGAGTGCACTCAGACAACCTTGTCCACCTATCCCTTCTCACACGTAGCAAGCTCCATGCAAACCCCCTCCTTCAGTAGCCCTTTTGGTGCTAGGAAGCCTCTCAGACTGCCTGCCTTTCCTTTGTCCTAGAGTGGCCGGATGTGGATCCCCATCCTTCACAAATGGCCAGAATCTCAGTCTCAAGCACTCCACCTGTCCCAGCTCCCCAACCCCACCAACCTCCAGAGCACCACACAATGTAGGTTTGTGCTCCAAAGCAGACCTCCAAGGTTGGGTGTTCAGCACTCTTAGACTTCCACCCCCTCCCTGCTCTGTTTCTCTTCCTCCCGCCAGTGAGCTGAGCTGGTGGAAGGGCTCGGGTCCCGCTGGATTAAGGCTTTTGTATGTTACCCTGTTTGGGGAGGTCTGCTTTGTCGGTGAGGTCTGTATGCAGTCTGGTGCAGCCTCCTTTCCTGTTGCTGTTTTAGGGCTAGTTGTATTAACTATATTTTCACACTATATGTGGTTTTGGGAGGAATTCCATCTCACCTCTCATGCCGCCATCTTGAATCTTCTCTGTATTTTTTCTTACATTTTGAGACAGTGAACCTGAGATCTGGCAGATAATAAGACATGAGCCACAGGGTCTCTCTGGCTGAATGCCTGGGAAGCTGTTTGGGAGAAACTGACAAGTGATTCTAAAATTCACGTGACAGTGCTCACTATAGTGCTGGATTTGCTGGCCAAACTGTGACCATTTGAATATCAGAAAGAATCTCAACTTTAGTGTGTTGGGACAAATGCAGTCTATGGAAATCCTTTCATATTCATAATGAGATTCAAAAAGCAAAACGTTGTATTCGGCAAGCAAAAGATAATTACAGTATAAAAGGGTGGCTAAAACGAGACACGTGTGACTTGTGAAGTAGCTTTATTTCATAGGTATTTATATATTCCACAGCTAGATATGACAAAGACAGACCCAGAAAGCTAATGTGATCCTCACTATGTCTACATGTCTACAGTGAGGTCAAGGCATCCAGACCTGACGGAGGAAGGAGTTGTGCTAACATCACATATCACATGTAGCTTGTTACACAGGACAATCATGGGGCACAAAACCTCCTGCCAGAGACAGCAAGCCCCTGGCAAGAAGTGGCCCAAGGAAGAGGCTGGGTGCTTGGGCCCGAATATCCTGGACGTTGCCATCAGAACTGGGTCTGTTAAAATCAGAGGGTGGGTAGCTCAGGCTGGTGACACTTCAGGACTACTCAATGAATGAAGCCCTAGATAAATATGAAATTAAAATGGAAAAGATGAAAAGGCAACCACACCTATGACACCAAGAATTTTACAACAGGTTCAAGTATGATGTAGCATGTGTGTCATCACTGTGACAATTTGGCCATGTGTTATTGTTTGTGTGGTTTGGGACATTTAAAGGAACTTACATTTAAATGCACCTGTATTTGTGCTTTAGCAAACAGTGGGATTTGATGAAGTGAGTCTAAGAAATATTTTAATGGTGAAGAGAACTGAATGTGCAAATGATTATTCTATTACTGTACAAGCATTGCTTCAAGGCTTAGCAAACGTTTACGATTAATGAATCAGTTTTCAATAAAGTACAAAGAGAGACCACTTTCTACATACAGAACCCTTTGGACAAAGATGAGGGTGATTTCTCAGGCTGCGGTCCCATTGCTTCTGAAGTTCAGACCTTTTGCATCCTCTTCACAGAGTCACTTGGTAAAGAACAGCAAGAGTTTCCTAAGGGATGCTTTGAATTCCTTGTTTCTCAGGGTGTAAATAAGGGGGTTGAGAGTGGGAGTCACGATGGTATAGAGAACAGCAACAGCCTTGTCCAGGAGCCCAGCAGACCCCAAGCCCGGCCGGATGTAGGTGTAGAGCACGGTGGAGTAGTACACAGAGACCACCACGAGGTGGGAGGAGCAGGTGGAGAAGGCCTTCCGCTTGCCCTCCGCTGAGCGGATACGCAGGATGCTGGCGATGATGAAGCCGTAGGAAGTCATGGTGAGCAGGAAGTTCATCCCGGAGAGGAACATGTCAGTGGTGATGGTCATCATATCAATGGTGAAAGTCGGGCTGCAGGAGAGCAGCAGCACTGGTGGGATCTCACAGAAGAAGTGTGCAATGAGCTGGGGGCCGCAGAAGGACAGATGCAGCACCAGGCCCGTGAGCATGAAGGCAGTGAGTGCCCCTGCGGACCACACGAAGATGGCCAGGGTGAGGGAGCCCCTCCCACTCATCAGGGCGCCATAATGCAGAGGGCGGCAGATGGCCAGGTAGCGGTCATAAGCCATGGCAGTGAAGAGAAGAAGCTCAGAGCTCAGCGACCAGGTGAAGAAAAACATCTGGCTGAAGCAACCCCAGAAGGTGATGGTGCTCTCACCGACCAGGCTCTGAAGGACCTTGGGGAGAATGGACAAGGTGCAGATCATGTCCAGCATGGCCAGGTTGACCAGGAAGAAGTACATGGGTGTGTGGAGGTTGGGGCTGCAGCAGATGGCGGCAATAATCAGCCCATTGCCAGCTAGGGCCACGGCAAACAGGGCCAAGAAGAGGCAGAAGAGGGCAGCCTGGAGCCAGGGGTCGTCGGTGAAGCTCTGCAAGATGAAGAGGGTCACGGCAGTCTGGTTCCCAGACGTCATGGGGAACAGCGGATTACGTCTGCTGGGACTCCCTTCTTCCTTGTAAGGAATGGGTGGATTTTATTTTTAATTGAAAAATTAAAAATAATTGATTACATTTAATGAGCAATCAGGAAAACAATGTAAAAGGTTCTTGGCTCATTAACTTAAAGAAACAGCAACCTCCATACTGTTTTCCACAGTGGCTGCACCACTTTACATGCCCATCAGTAGCACACGAGGGCACCCTTTCCTCCACATGCATGCCAACACGTATGACCTCTTGTCCTTTTGATGATAGCCATTCTAACAGGTGTGAGGCGGTATCTCCTTGTGGCTTTGATCTGCATTTCCCTGACAACTAGTGACGTGGAGCACTTTGCATTCTGGCCACCTATATGACTCTGGGAAAACGTATTTTCAGGTCCTTTGCCCATTTTTAAATTGGAATATTTGGGAGGTTTTGCTATTGAGTTGTGTGAGTTCTTTATATATTTATATATTATCCCCTAGTCAAATATATGTTTGCCAATGTATTCTCCCATTCCCCAGGCTGCCTTTTTGTTTTGGTGATGGTGTCCATTACTGTACAGAGGCTTCAGTGAAAGGAATCACACCCTGCCCACAAGGCATGCATGAAAGCATATTAGGACACTGATAATATTGATGTTTCTAAGAACCCACACCCCATAAAAAACACAAGAAAAGGGCAGGAAGGTAAGGAACTACCATCGATGGGTTCACACTCCTGAGCCCTGTAAGGTATTTGATTTTAACCCCAGGTTACAGGATCTGGACCACCAGGGTCTCCAGGTAAGTCCAGACCCCAAGGTGTACAGGCCCAGGTTCATGAGCCTCCATCCACCCTACACAAGGGGCAGAGAAAGGCGATGCCTGGCTTATTTGTATAGTGAAGATTGTCCTCCAATGGGCACAGCCTGAGGGGGAAACTGAGGGAGATGCATCCAAAGTGGCAACATGAACTCAGAGGAGAGGCAGGGCCAGGCACCAGAAAGACATGGCCAGACCCACTTCCAGGGCCAGCAGGGGTTTAGGAGGAATTCCCATCCTGAAGGTAAGAGGTCCTGAGCTTGTTTGCAGACTGGGGTCTCCTTGGGCTGTTGGGACATGGAGCTGGTGCAGACCCCAGAGCCATAAGAGCTCTGCTCTCACCATTCTCAACCCCACCAAGGACAAGCTCTTCTCAGGAGCTGGCCCAGGGCAGGCAGGCAGACATCCAGACCAGACTGCCAGGTACTGTCCACAGTGCCTCCAGGGAAGACGGCCATGCACACTGGGAGAGGAGAGGGTCCCTGGGTAGCTGAGCACCCTATCCGGCAGGGCCCAGCCTCAGGGAACCTCCTCCCAAAATGAATGCATTTTGCACAGGCCACTTAAATAGACAGGTGAGTCCCAGCAGCCTGCCTCAAGGGGTTGCAGGTGCTGTCAAGCGGAGGTGCATGCCTGGTGGGAAGTCCACTGACTTAGTAATAGGGACCAGGTGGGGTGATGCACACCCTCAGTGTGAGAGCAATGAGGTCCTCACCTGTCACACAGGAGGTGCGCAACAAAAGTTGGTGAATGTGAATTCAATCACCACAGGGTGAAAATGACAGCAGTGGCCGTATAAAGAGAGCATTTTCCAGTTGCTTCCTACAGGGTTGCTTCCAGATACCAGAGAACGGCAGAATGGTTCATTGCCCTGGGACAGGGGTCATTTGGTACATACACATGACCTCCCAGCAGCCTTCCCAGATTCATCCCATCAAACCGGGAATATCCTGGGTTGGGGTATGTGGAACAAGAAATGCCCCAAAATAAACAGACTTGAGAGGCCATTTCAACTTCCTCTATTGCTCCCTTTCCATAAGAACTGCTAATAAATAATTGTGCAACTGCAACCTCAGCATGCCGTTCTGCATCTCTCCTCTCTCATTTCAAAGCACAAAGCAAAGTGTGACAGAAGAAACAAGCAGCCAAGTCCAGCCCACACCAGCCCCTCTTTCAGGAATGGTTTCTTCATTCAGTTATTTTCCACCTGCCAAGCCCACAGGGGCCACAGGCCAGTTGCCTCCTGCTCCCACAAAGGCTGTGCAGACAACCTACAACAAACGGCCAATTTGTCTCCACAAAGACCTCAGCTAGGTTACTGGTCAGAGGCCGAGTCATTTATCTGCAGCCCCTGAACCCGATGTGTGCCTAGATTGGAGTAGCCACATGGCACACAAAAATACTGAACACTTAGTTAAATTTTAATTTTAAGCAAACAATGAGTTAATTTTTTGTGTATGACCAAAATACTACATGGGAAATTCTTATACTGAACATTATTTATTGTTTATCAAAAATTCAAATTTAACTGGGCACCGGTATTTTCTCTGGCAGCCCTAGCCCAGACTCTACCATGGCCAGAAGCAACCAGAGGAGCGCCTAGCTCAGAGATACAGTGTGAGGCAGAGACCTGCCCCTGAAGGCCAACTTGAGAACCCTGTCCTGTCCAGAGCCCAGTCTCACACCCAGTGTCCCACCTACAAGCGCCTGCCTGCAGGGACCCAGACAGAGTGCACTGGGCCATGGGAGTAACTCACACCCCCAGAGCAGCAGCATAGGGTCTAACAGGGGCAGCAGCTGTGAGCAGCAATAGGGTGCCTCCCTCAAGGTCAGCAGGAATGTGCAGGGTGTGCCTTCCCAGACTTACATGCCGTCAGCAGGGCAGAGGTGGATGCAGGCACAGGTGACTCAGTAAGAGGGAGGAAGAGATTGGTCAGGCACCAGGGCTTGGGGGAGAGTCAGCCGCAGAGAAGAAGTTGGAAGGTGATCCCTCCCTTACTCTGCTCTGGATTGCATGGCTGGAATCGGAATTAACTTCTGCAATCTGTCAATGCTGTTTCTGTGCAATAGTGAGAAAGACTTTACACTAACTCCTATTGCAAACAAAATGCCCATTGTCCAAAAGATTTTTAAAAAACAATGTAAACATCACGCCCCTACCTGTGCCACCCTAGGCTCCCCAGGCTGGCTTCCTGCAGAGATCCTGGAGAGGAGCCTGACAGAGAGAGATGGAGCCTGTGTACCAGCCCACACTTCCCAGGCCTGAACTGCAGACCCTGCTGGACAGAAGGACCAGGTCTCCCTCTTGCGTGGGGTCCACACACTATGAGAGCCATGTAAGCCCCTCCCTGACCTCAGAAGTGCTCCCAGACACTCACCGATGTCCTTCTGACACAGGAGGGTCCCAGGGTCTCAGGGCTCCCACAGACTCCAGGAAAAGAGTGTCTGCTTTAACAACTGAAAAGGTAGAAACAAAGGTTCGCCATCATTTTAAAAGCAGTTAACATTTTTAAAGGTTTTTTTTTTAACTACTGAAACATTCCAGGTACGTCCCTAAACAGATGGACTCTGACACCAGGAAGGCAGTTGCCTGAGCAGTGTACAAGCATCCAGCTGTTAGCAGGGGGCAGAGGCATCCCGGGGCTCTCACCACACCATGCAGTCTCCAATGTGGCCACGGTCTTG
Organism: Phataginus tricuspis; assembly: GCA_029783875.1. NCBI lineage: Eukaryota > Metazoa > Chordata > Mammalia > Pholidota > Manidae > Phataginus > Phataginus tricuspis. The sequence goes on from JAQQAC010022981.1 coordinate 14,246, forward strand.
CTGCTCAGGGTCCAAAGGTGGCTGCTGGCATCAGTGACCCCAGTTTAAATTGGGACAGCCTGAAGTGTATGATGTAACTGAAGAAAGCTGCTGTCCCCTTGGGAGTCCAGCTCCAAGTCCCTTGGCTGAAATGGTGCCAGCGCTTGGCTGTGACCGGTTGCCAAACAGAATGTCCCCAAATGTCCTTGCTGCGAGCAGTTCTTTAGAGCCCTTATTGGAGCAGGTGGGCAGGCTTGGCTCCACTGTGGCATGGAAAGCCCAGATCCACTTGTCCGGCAGCCACACGTGCTGGCAGCCAGGCGCCGGGGCCTGACCCTTCTCAGCACCCAGGTTCCACTGGAGACGCGCCCAGGGGAGGGTTAGGGCAAGGGTGCTCTTCCTTGTGCAGTTCAGGGGAAAAGGATCTAACTTCCTCCAGCCTCATGTCCTTTCAAAGGAAGGCTAGCCATGCTTGGTGGCAAAATGCTGAGGGCAAGGGAACAGGCTAGCTCAGCTGCTGTACCTGATGAAGGCGCTGGGATTGCTCCTCTCCAGACCCTGCAGGTGGGAGAGCCCCGCCGGAGGGGCCCTAAACTCAGGCTTCTGTGCTTTGTGCCAGGACCACCCTCAGGACTCTGGGGTCCTGGTCATAGTAGTCTAGGCTACCTTTTTCAAGGGCAGAGCACAGGGGCCCCAAGAAACTGACACGTCATGTTTTCTAGAGTGGACTTGATGGATCCAGCAAGTTCTGGTCTTGTAATTCCTCCCCTGTGACAAAGATTTCAGGCTGTGCAAATGCTGTTAGCAACACAAAACTGTTGGGAGTGAAAACAAAATAGTGAGAGTGGCATCATGGGTTCGGGAAGGATTATTTTTAATTTTGAGATGATTTTAGATTTACGAAAGAGGTGAAAAAATAGCACAGTTACCCTTCTGCTAGCTTCCCGTTTTGCTAAGCTCTTACATAACCGTCTAACATTTGAATATGTGTCAGCATTAGGATATTAACCTTGCTACAACATTATCTAACTATGTTACAGAACTTATTTGAGCTTCACCAGTTTCCTACAAATGTCTCTTTGCAATCCAAGGCCCCTCTTCCCATTCTCTGCCGCACCTCCTTGGTCTCCCTGCCCTTCCTTTCCTTTCTTGAGTTTGAGAATTTAGTGATGAGTTATTTTGCAGAATGACTCTGGCTGGTTTGCCTGATGTCTTCTCCTGCTTGGGTGGAGTTTCTGCGTTATTGGGAAGGGCTCCGCAGGCCACATGCCCTTCTCAGTGCTTTGTGATGGGGCACGAAGTCCACGTGTCTCATCCGATGACCTTGGCCTTGACCAGGGCTGCAGCTTCCCCACTGTGAAGCTTATATTTTCACTTTGAAATCATCAAAGCATTGTGGGAAAGACTTAGAGGCTATGCCCACATGCTATGTATCCTTAAACTGTCTCTCACAAATCTCAGCACCACTGCTGGGTCTCACGTAGCCAACATTCTCTAGTAGCGATTTTCTATTTTCCTCATTCCTTCTGCATGCATTAACTGGAATTCTTTTGTGAGGAAGTGTTGTCTCTTCACCCATGTATTTGTGCCTCTACATCAGCATGGACTCAGGATGTTTGTTTTATTCTTTGGAATACGATTCAACACGATCATTATTTATTCTTTGCTCAAATTGTTCCTGTCTTGGCAGTCAGAAACTCTTTCAGGCTGGTTTCTCTAAACTTGGCACATCCTTTCCTTCTTCCTTTTAGCTTATGTTCTGGCATACGAGATGCTCCAGGCTCATCGGCAGTTTCTCTGCCCCAGCCCTGGGGTCAAGCACTCTCCAAGGAACCCTGAGCCTGGATCTGTCAGTGGAGATGGGAAACCTGAGACACCCTCTCACTGTGCCACCCCCAGGGTCTCACCACCTTTACCTTCCTCAGAGAGCATCCAGAAACCTGAGTAACTGCTACGTATTTCACTGAAAACCTATACTTCATCATCACCTATTTGCATTCTTAAAATTAATTAGTAGGGATATAAATATGTTATTCACTTAAAAATGAACTGTTAGCTATGTAAGTGCTAAGGTATTTCTTAAAGGGAAAGGTAGAACCTACAGCAGACAATGAATTGCAATTCCTTGAAATATCCAAGATCGAAAACTTGGTTTTACACATTGTTAGGAACCATAAGCTAGGCTGACTAGTTGCCCGAGTCAGCTTTGTAGGTCACCCAGACTTTGTCATTCTGGCATAGCAGGTGCTTCTGTTAATCCACTGGGAATGCACCAGGCCATGTCTGGAAATTTTAGGCTTGGCTCACATCTGACATAAAGTGCGAGCCTGTGGCACTGAAGGCTCCTTTTCACTCATCCCATCAATCAGTTGTTAGCTAAGCTGTGGTGCATGCTGTGCCAAATTTTCGGGCCGTGTCACCTGGAGCCCTTGCCCCAGGACAGGAGTGGCCATGCCATCCACAACTGGTGTATAGTGTCACTCAAAAGGCAGGAATGAATAACATGAGTGTTTGGGATAGGACAGGCATCTGCATAACAGTTCATGCACAAGTGTCACACGCAGTAATGCTGACCAGGGGTGACGCCTTGCTTCCATGGCATAGAAGTCCTTGCTTCGGTGCTTTGATGGGAATGTCGGCCATGGGAAGTCACAGGCTGATAGGTGGAAGACCGCAGACTCTGAGAGAATGGGGAGAAGTGCCATCCAATGAACCTGCTCTGCCCTTTGTCTAAAACGTTGCTGTTAGGGCTCTTCCTGTGCTTTGGACAAGTGGGGTCCCAGTAATGGTCCATGGTCATTTCGGGTGTTGGCCTCCTGGTGTGAATGAATTGTTTACTCCCTTACGGTGTTGGGGAGGTCAGGTGCTGGCACACTTGTGTCCTTGTTGCATGTGCTGGTGATGGAAAAGGCTGAGACCAGGGGGGAGGGAGGAGGCGTGGGTGCCCAGGGCTGGAGGCCACAGCTGTGACAGGGGCACATGGCCAGGTGTGGAGGCTCCTGTCTGCCCAGGAGCAGGCCCTCTTCTCTCCTTGTCCCCTTCTTTGCTATTTTCCTCCCCACTGACCAATGCTGCACATTTTAAAAGTCTAGTACATAATTCTCCTTGAAACATTAGGTGAATGATTGCACGTGGAGACTATTGGGAGTGAAGCCAAAGGAAGGAGGACAGCAGATCAGAGAAAAGCCGACAGGCAGACCAGAGATGACACTCAGATGACTTCAGGTAGGTGTTACAGCACCACCTGCAAAAGTATATTGTGGGGAATCGGGCCACGTGGCTGCCTGGATGCCTCCAATCCTCCAGTGTCTCTTTCTAGTACTTCTCCTCTGCTTTAAATTCTATCAGTGCTACAGGGCTCTTGACAAGAGGTGATTTATGTGAGTTTGATGTGTGCCTGGAGGTCTGAGTGTGTGTATGTGTTGTGGAGTTAATGGCTAGTGAGCAGGGTCCTCACGACCTTTGGACAAAACATGGGAGAGGAAAGCTCAGGAACCACAGGGTCAAGAGTCTTCCCTGTCTCTGTGTTCAGCACCTCAGAGAGAGGCAGCTGACCATGGTTCTTCTCCACAGCCACAAGAAGTCCATCTTCAGAATTTCATCAGAACGTACAAGAACATGCTTAAGCTTCTGTGAACACTGTACTGACAACTGATAATTGCTTCTGTGCTCAACTTCCATCCCATGACAAATGGTTCACTGTGGCAAGAACTGGCAACGTGATATGCATCTTCTCTTCGAGAGAGTGGTTTGTGTTCTGGGAAACAGGTACACACTCAAGTTTTCAGCCACTCTGTGAATGCCTCCATCTATCCTACCACCTTCTCTTAGCCTACCCACCATCCACCACCCCTCCCACATACTTTCCTGTTCCATTCCATTCACTCACCCCTCATACATCTATTTACCCACCCACCCACTCATCCATCCCTCCATCCATCCATCAATATGTCCATCCATCTACCTACCCATCCATCCATCCATCCACCCACCCATCCATCCATCCCTCCATCCATCCATCCATATGTTCATCCATCTACCTACTCATCCATCCATCCACCCACCCATCCATCCATCCATCCATCCACCCATCCATCCATCTGTCTGTCCATCGTCCATCCATCCACCCATATGTCCTTCCATCCATCCATCCACTCATCTCTCTATCCATTCATCCATTCATCCACCCATCCATCTGTCAGGTGTCTACAATACACATCGGGGTGAGTTCCTTGCTCAAGACAACTTAAAATTAACTATTTTAGCAAGGGATTTTTAATTTGTAATGTCATCATGTCCACCAAATGTTGACTTGTAATTATCCACATGGTGAAATGTGAACATAAAGTGAATTTAGAGTTACTGAACTCTGAGTGATCCAAATGTACTACACACATGCACACACAGACAAACTGACAAGCACTGATAATTCCCACCATGGAGCTGACACTAATTCCTATTCTGTAAAGAACTGGGCAATATCTCTGGCCAAGAGTGGTGTCCTTCACTCCCGTGTGGCGCTGTTTGTCCCCCGCCCTCACTGGCCTCCCCTTGCAGCAACTCCCCACAGTGCTTCTTGCAGGACCACAGGGAAAGAGTCCATGCTCCTCAGCTGCCACGTGTGGCCTGGAACCTTGCCCAGGCTGCTCTGCTCAATACCTTGCAGAGGGGGCCCCTACACCATGAGTGGCTGCCATGTGCGCACCATGCTATGGATCAGTGAGAGGCCATGGGCTACACTGGCTTTTGGTGGAAACAATTCCTGTGGAAGGCATCTGTAAAGGGGTGCACATCCTTCAGAGCACATTAAAATCCCTGGTGGTCCTTTAGGTCACCACTGCTGTCTTCTGGGAAGGAGCATTGGCTGAGCCCCTTTGTATGGGACACAGCTAGTTCCCTTTGTCACCTGCCACCCACAGGTGCATCTGCCCCCATTTCTAATGTCCAGCCCCTTCTCTGCCCTCCCCGATGATCACCATGGCCCCTTCATCCTCCATGGTTCCGTTCACCTCAATCTGCATCCCTGAGCTCCTGGACACCACCACTGTCTCCTGAGTGCCTCACAGACTGGCAGAGGCATCTGGGAAAGTGTTACAGCAAATTGTTGTGTGCAGGGGCTTTGATGGTGCTGGGGATTCTGGAGACTATCCCCACAGTCAGATCATGTTTCTGCCATGTTTTCCTCTTTGACTCAAAGTGCACATCTTATTACCAGTAGTTCCTGCAAACATCTATTTATTTAAGCTCTACACTTTTTAGATATCAAGGAGATTTCCAGGGCCCCTATCTGTACTGGTCTATATTCAGGGATGTCTAGAGCCCATATTTGTAACAGGAGACACTGTGTGTCAATCTAGTTTGGGTTCCCAATAGAGGAATCTACAGATTCAATGCAATCCCTATCAAAATACCAACAGCATTCTTCAATGAATGGGAATAAATAGTTCTAAAATTCATATGGAACCACAAAAGACCCCAAATAGCCAAAGCAATCCTGAGAAGGAAGAATAAAACAGGGGGAATTATGCTCCCTGACTTTAAGCTCTACTACAAAGTTACAGTAATTAAGATAATTTGGTATTGGCACAAGAACAGACCCATAGAACAGTGGAACAGAATAGAGGGCCCAGATATAAACCCAAGCATATATGGTCAATTAATATACGATAAAGGAGCCATGGATATACAATGGGGAGATGACAACCTCTTCAGCAACTGGTGTTGGAAAAACTGGACAGCTACATGTAAGAGAATGAAACTGGACCACTGTCTAATCCCATACACAAAAGTAAACTCAAAATGGATCAAAGACCTGAATGTAAGTCATGAAGCCATAAAACTCTTAGAAAAAAACATAGGCAAAAACCTCTTGAACATAAACATGAGCAACTTCTTCATGAACATGTCTCCCTGGGCAAGGGAAACAAAAGCAAAAATGAACAAGTGGAACTATGTCAAGCTGAAAAGCTTCTGTACAGCAAATGACACCATCAGTAGAACAAAAGGACATCCTACAGTATGGGAGAATATATTCATAAATGACATATTCGATAAGGGGTTGGCATCCAAATTGTATAAAGAGCTCATGCACCTCAACAAACAAAAAATAAATAATCCATTTAAAAAAGGGAAGAGGATATGAATAGACACTTCTCCAAAGAAGAAATTCAAATGGCCAACAGGCACATGAAAAGATGCTCCACATCGCTAATCATCAGAGAAATACAAATTAAAACCACAATGAGATATCACCTCACACCATTTTGGATGGCCACCATCCAAAACACAAACAACAACAAATGTTGGCGAGGATGTGGAGAAAGGGGAACCCTCCTACACTGTTGGTGGGAATTTAAATTATTTCAACCATTGTGGAAAGCAGTATGGAGGTTCCTCAAAAAACTCAAAATAGAAATACCATTTGACCCAGGAATCCCACTCCTAGGAATTTACCCTAAGAATGCAGCAGCCCAGTTTCAAAAAGACAGATGCACCCCTATGTTTATCATAGCACTATTTACCATAGTCAGGAAATGGAAGCAACCTAAGTTTTCATCAGTAGATGAATGGATAAAGAAGATGTGGTACATATACACAATGGAATATTATTCAACCATAAGAAGAAAACAAATCCTACCATTTGCAACAACATGGACAGAGCTAGAGGGTATTATGCTCAGTGAAATAAGCCAAGCCGAAAAAGACAAGGATCAAATGATTTCACTCATATGTGGATCATAAGAGCAAAGAAAAAAACTGAAAGGACAGAACAGCAGCAGACTCACAGAACCCAAGAATGGACTAATAGTTACCAAGGGGAAAGGGACTGGGGAGGATGAGTAGGAAGGGAGGGATAAGGGGGAAAAAGGGGGCATTACGATTAGCAGACATAATGTTAGGGGGGCACAGGGAGGGCTGTGCAACTCAGAGAAGACAAGTAGTGATTCTACAGCATCTCACTACGCTGATGGACAGTGACTATAATGGGGTAGGTGGGGGGGACCTGATGATGTGGGGAGTTTAGTAACCATTATTTTACACATGTAATTGTATATTAATTATACCAAAATAAAATAAAAATAATAAATCTGGCCTGATGGGAGGCTAGCAGGCTGGTCTCTGCCTGCCTTCCCTGCAATAGGGGCCTGGCTCCAGTTTGGTGTTTCCTGCTTATAAGCCTAACCCAGCCCACTCCATCTGCCCCACACTTGGACAAGCTGATAAGAAGTCCTATAGGCTCCCACCATGGCACCCACACCAGAGTCAAGCCCCACAAGCCTCTCCTGCATGGAGGGACCTTCATCTGCCCCATCACCTGGCACACTGGCTCTGAGCCATGCCCCTTGCTGGCTCTCACCAGACCACCAGACATGTAGTCCGCGGTTCCTCAGTTTTGGGCATCCCTCCTCCAAGGCTGTGGCAAGTAAACGTCTGTTGTTGATCAGTGGTGTTCCATTTAGCAACCCAAATGTACTAAGGCAACATCTCAACCAAATATTGGGTGGGGGTCCTCCTTTGCAGGGCGAGCACACTCCATGATCACTGTAAACTGCACATGTGTTTCAGAATCAAGCGCCTCAACCAAGACCCGCCCTGACAAGGCCTCCAGGAGATGAGCATGCCTCCCTGCTTGCAGCACTCCACTCCTGCCGGAGAGTGGAGCAGAGCCTGGATAACAGGCTTATACGACCCCATGAGTCTCACAGGACAGACAGTCGCCCACCTCTCCTCTGTTTGCACCCAGACACCCCCCATCCCACGGAGGCTGCAGTGAGCTCTGTCTGTGAGGGAAGTGTTGGCTTCTAGGAGAGCCAAGGAGGAGCCAGAATGGTTTCCACACCGGGCACCTTCTGCCTCTTGTGTCAGGTGGTAGAAATAAGAGTAAGAGGAAGACAACGGTGCCAGGCTCCTAGCAACCCCATGATGGACGCCAACCAACTGGGCACGTCTGACCCCAGTCAACTTCTGGGTGAAATAAAAAGAGATGAAGGGGGGACTGTACAGCTCAGAGAAGACAAGTAGTGATTCTCATCTCACTACACTGATGGACAGTGACTGTAATAGGGTTGGTGGGGGGGACCTGATGAAGGGGGTAGTTTAATCATCACAATATTGCTCATGTAATTGTAGGTTAATGATACTAAAATAAAATAAATT